>KK499991.1:411314-428499 GCA_000688715.1 Glossina pallidipes
GTAGTATACGAGCGTCTTCTGCTAGTAGCCGAAGCAAATGGTGCTTTATCCGATAACCAGTACGGTTTCAGGAGAAAGCGGTCGACGATAGATGCCATAAAACATCTGGTGAGGCTGGCATCTGACGCCATAGCCGGGGACAGATGGAGAGGTGGCACCAAGAAATACTGTGCCCTGATTACACTAGCGGTAGTATACGAGCGTCTTCTGCTAGTAGCCGAAGCAAATGGTGCTTTATCCGATAACCAGTACGGGTTCAGGAGAAAGCGGTCGACGATAGATGCCATAAAACACCTGGTGAAGCTGGCATCTGATGCCATAGCCGGGGACAGATGGAGAGGTGGCACCAAGAAATACTGTGCCCTGATTACACTAGCGGTAGTATACGAGCGTCTTCTGCTAGTAGCCGAAGCAAATGGTGCTTTATCCAATAACCAGTACGGCTTCAGGAGAACGCGGTCGACGATAGATGCCATAAAACAGCTGGTGAGGCTGGCATTCGACGCCATAGCCGCAAGAAATACTGCGCCCTGATTACACTAGACGTTAAAAACGCCTTTAACTCAGCGGATTGGGGAGCTATTCGCAAGGCTCTTATAAGAGCGCGGGTTCACAGGTATATATTAGACATCATAACGAGCTACCTGTCGAACCGTACGCCAGTGTATGAAAGCGACAACGGCACGGCGCGGTATAAAATATCAGCAGGTGTCCCGCAAGGGTCGGTTCTTGGCCCTCTCTTGTGGAATATCATGTATGACGACGTTCTGAAGTTGCCGCTGCCCGCCGACGCAACAAGTATTGGGTTCGCCGACGACGTAGCGATAGTGGTGGTCGCTAAGCAAATTTCAGACGTAGAAGTGAAAGCTACCGAGGCAATCATGCGCATCAAGGCATGGCTAAACAAGGTGGGCCTAGAGCTGGCTGATCACAAAACTGAAGTTGTGCTTGTAAGTAGCCGGAAAAAGCCAGAGACGTGTAGGATAAGAATTGGGGATCACACAGTATAATCAGTCCCCGCGCTCAAATATCTGGGAGTTATAATTGACCACCCCCTCAACTTCAGGCGTCATATTGACTACGTGGCGAGGAAATCGGTAGGCATCCAGACGGCATTGGCACGGATTATGCCAAATGTTGGTAGCCTGAAAACAGCTAGAAGGAAGTTCATTGCCACGGTGGTGACCTCAGTCACTTTGTATGCGAGCCCAATATGGGCGGGCGCATTGATTGTTAAGGCGACGCTCCGAAAATTAGCGACGGTATATCGTCTTAGCGCCCTGAGGCAGATTTGCGCATTCCGCACCGTGTCGGAGGACGCGGCGCTAGTGCTAGCTGGCACCCAGCCAGTCGACATTCTGGCCGACGAGATGAGCCGCATTTACGAACGGCATCGTCGCAACGAGCTCTCCTCGCGCGTGATACGAAGCGAGGAGCGGATGGTCTCGCTGAGGATGTGGCAGTCGAGGTGGGAAAGAACGAGCAAAGGAAGATGGACGTTCGTCCTTATGCCTAACATAAGAGTATGGCTTGAAAGACGCCACGGAGAAGTAAACTATTACCTCACTCAGCTTCTGAGTGGCCATGGCTGCTTTCGGAAGTATCTGCACAGGTTCGGGCACGATAGTTCGCCTAACTGCCCGATATGCACGGATGCGGAAGAAGACGCGGAGCACATAATGTTCTACTGCTGCAGCTTTGAGAGCGGGCGGCCGCAAGTGCCACCTTACGAGTTATCGATCCTAATGATCGGTAGTGCAGCAGCTTGGAATGCCGTAGACGCGTTCGCCAGCAATACGCTCGTGGAGCTACGACGGCTGGAAAGGCAGCGGGTGGAGAGCAGAGGGAATGGAAGCCAATAGTGTATTCCACTGAGGTCCCATCATCGGTAGTGTGCTAATTACAACCAGCCTCCGCAAAGTAATACCTAACGGTGGTCCCGCGGGGGAGAGTGGTAGAAGATGTGTGTGAGGGGGTAGTTTTTTAGTACGTAGGCGCCAGGGAAAGCGAATCGTGCATGCTGCTACTAAGAACCAGCAGTATCTTTTGAAGATTTTCTACCTCCTGTTCACTGAGCAAAAAAAAAAAAAAAAAACACACATACACACGCACTCACAATCAACATCAGTAGACTGTACTAGACATATTAACAAAAGGAAAATGAAAAAAAGAACAAATAATATATAATAACAAAACAGGAAAACATGTCTTCTACCTAGGGCCTCTATGACATTTCAATCCCATGACGGTAGTTAAGCAAACTCTAAGTCGCCAAAGAATGCACCTAACGGTCATCGTACAAATAAGTAAAGTACAAACAGGTCCCATAACGGTAGATAGGCACAGCCAGAGAAACACATACTAACCCTCATAGATATAATCATAGCATTAAGCAGGTAAATAAGTTGTATGTCTAAGTATACCATGCACTTGCAAGGCAAACTGACGGGTTCGATCAAACAAGCACGATCGAACACAAACCAACCCTTGCAAGTATGGCATGCTCATAACGGGACAGCTTGGTGGCCAGTACTATATAAGCGCGTGTCGCAGTGCACTCAATCTTTATCGTGTCGTAGCCGCCGCCGAGGTAAGTAAAAAATATACTAACGACTTTGACTTAACTGATAGGGGATGTGCTGGCTCAGCTTAGTCGCCATCCCTGAAGGACGAAAAGGACTNAAAATAACAACAACAACACCGATGTCTGCCGGTTCGAAAAAAAAAGCAGACAGCGTGGTTCACGCCAGTGATCTGAGCGAGGAAAATCCGTTTAAGGCGAGTAGCAGCATGCTACGATCGCCGGTCGACAGCCAAGCCCAGCCACAGTCGCCTGCACGTCTAAGAAGAGTGCCCACGGCAGACGCGGGAGACGCACCCTTTGCAAGGCTAGGTGAGCATTTAGAGGCACTGGTGGAAATGCTGGAGGATGGAAAAAGGCGGTCCATTCACCAAGCTATGAGAGATGCCATTGATGGCATCAGAGTGGCATATGAGCAGTGCGTGGTGCTAAGGGGCTAGGCGAGGGCCGAGCCGAGGGCTGAATCGAGCGGCAATGGCGATAAGATCGAAAAAGCCTCTCAAACGACCCCTCCCCGTAATCTGGTAGGGGCGAGCAAGAAAGATGCTGCGGAAGCTGATCCGAAAGCAAGCGCCGCCAAAAGAAGACGATACAGACGCACCAATTGCCAAACGTCGTAACGTGGCCAGCACGTCCAAGGGGGCCCCGCAGAAGCGCGCCTACCAAACTACACGGGCTACAGTCGAGGACCAACAACAAGCGACCACCAGGAAGAAGAAGGACGGCACATTGCAAGTCCGTAGAACAAAGCCGGACGCCATCGTAATAGCTGCGACCGGCAAGCTCTCCTACGCTGAACTATTGCGCAGGGTTAAAAGGGAGCCCAAGCTCAAACAGCTTGGCGAAACGGTCCACAAAATTAGAAGAACGCAGAAAAGCGACCTACTCCTGCAGCTGAACAAGAACGGAGATAAANGATAGGGGATGTGCTGGCTCAGCTTAGTCGCCATCCCTGAAGGACGAATAGGACTTTTGACTTACTGATAGGGGGTGTGCTGGTTCAGCTTAATCGCCACCCCCGAAGGACTGGTAGACATTTTGCTTCTCTTACAAAGACCACCTAGGCAGGGACTCGCGGCTGCTACGACCCAC
Organism: Glossina pallidipes; assembly: GCA_000688715.1. Classification (NCBI taxonomy): domain Eukaryota; kingdom Metazoa; phylum Arthropoda; class Insecta; order Diptera; family Glossinidae; genus Glossina; species Glossina pallidipes. The sequence continues at coordinate 414,988 of KK499991.1, forward strand.
GGAAAATAATTCGTTTCATTCTAGAAACTCGCGACGTCGGTAACAAATAATACGAAGAGTGAAAGGAAAGAACGCGAACATAGTCGGGCCACCAGGCTGGGTTTTCTATGCCACCGCGCTTATAGAATAAAAATCGAAAAAACCGTGTAACCTCGAAACAGTCGAACGTTATAATTAAAATAATAAAAATCAAAACAACAGCCAACCAAAGGTCCAAGTAATATAAATTTTCTTGGAAACGGTTCCTGGTGTGACTGAGTCATACCCCAGCACTTGAAGCCCCGTTACAACATAGCCAAATCAATATCAAAATACAATTTTAAATCACAATAAAGATATAAATGCTAATATTAAAAATAATTCAGTCCGGTATTCAAAACCGAAATACGAATTGCATCGTCCACTTACGGCGGTTGCTTGGAGTATGTCCGTTCGCCTTTTCCATTGCCTTATTGTAGAAGGACAACGACCGATCTAATTATTATAGCCGATAACCGCTAATCATCTTAGTTCTTTATAAATCTTCTTTTTGCTATTGACAGACAGAGAAACAAATAGCAATAAAAAAAGAGAGAGCTTTATAACTAGAAAGAGATAATCCGAAGTCTGCCTGTATACTATAAGGGTGGGTTTTTCCTTTAGGCAAGATATGAGAAAATGTTAGTCCGTCTCTGGCCACAACTCTCAACACTTGTTGTATTTGTAAAAGAAAAAGAAAAGTGTCAAATAGTTTTTATACATTAATGCAAAAAAAAGTAATAAGAAAAGTACAGCAAACTTATAAATGAAAAAAATTGCTGTTTCGCCTACTCAGCTAAAAACAAAAATAGTAACGTAAAACTATAATTCTTTTCTGTTAAGGCACTAGTTGAACGAATAAATTCTCAGTGAAGAAAAGTACAAATCGTAGTTACCATTGTTTCAGTAATAGTTAGTTAATGATTCATCGACAAATATAAAATCTATAAAAGAAAAGATTCTAAGTAAAGGAAACAACTTAATGACATGAAAACAATTACGGTTTAACTAAATGAATTTTTATCTTTAAATGGTTTCTTCTCTGTACGCTTTTGAAAGAATTTTGTTTCAAAGCACGTGGCTGTTTGGCTGGAAAAACGAGAAGAAAAGGGACACAAAAGAAATAATTGTTAGTGCAGATTTGATAAAAAAGAAAAGAACAGTGCGAGTGTTTTCTATATATATAAAAATTCTAAGCTAAAAGAGAATATTGCGACTATTTGGGAAAAGGGAAATGGAAAGGAGCGCGAAAAGTAAAACTTAAGATAACTGCGTTTCTGTTGTGAATAACAGTACCAAGGCTGGTAATTAGCAGTCGTGTAACAGCTTGCTCTTTCATTCTCATTATTTGTATGCGCAAAAGTTCTGTTAGAACTTTTTTGATATAGGGCCCCTATCTTCCAAAGGTTGCTGACCAGAAGCATATAGAATTTCGTGTTTTTAAGTGAATATGCCTTGCGGTATATCATAATTTTAATATGTATGAAAAAAGACCAAACAGATTGTATGTATGCTGCAATTATAATTTGTTTTCTTTTCATAGTTTATTTTAAAGAATTGAAAAATTCGAAATTCTTGTTTTTCAATTGTTTTAACAAATTTCAATTCAAATTTCCATATCAAAAAATATGAAGAAATCTATTATTGTTTAAAAAAATATGTTGTAGTTTATTATATATGTCTTTATCTAATTTACTTACTTCATTTATGTGTTTGTTAATCTTATTTGCTTACACATATATCTGTGACATATTTTATCCGATTTCCATGATGTTTGGTCTTTGCAGAAAAACAAATTGTTTAAAAAGATATAGAAAACAAAAAAATAAGTATAAAAGAGTAAATATAGAAAATAAAATATATAGATAATAAATACAAATCAAAAGCGTTAAAGAGGTAAGTGCGCAAAAAATGTATTGTGTGTGTGTGGCATTAAAGACTGCAAAAAACGTAAAGTGATTTGTTTGTACGACTTTAGCAGCGGTGTGGAAAATTGCACACAATTACCTAATAAATAAAAAAAGTACTTACGATAGAGACTAGGAAAAAAAGTTATGTTAAGTACTTGTTGTTAATAAACAGGGAATTTTATTTACAAAACAATGTTTACCTAAAAATACCGGAAGTAAAATCAGCCAACCACATCAAAATCAAAAATTGAAGAGTTTATTGCTTACGCGCTTACAATTCCTTAAGAAAACGAACGTACAACCGCACAGAAGTATTTCTATGATAGCGCGAATACACTTTCGCACAGATCCATTCAAAACATCATACTACAGCCTAAACATGTTCATAGTGTGTATATGTCATTTAAAGTTCCGTAAAAATCGTCGTTTCAGTTCTTTACTTTCTCTTACTCTTATTCTCTTCAATAGCGTTTGTATATATTGCATGTCTTCATCTAGCACGTGATAATTTTGTTACGTAAATCTTGCTAACAAAATGTCTTGTCTTATAAAAAATAATGTTTTTGCGTTATATCAAGAAACTGTTAACAGAATCTGTGTCTATACGAATAACCAGAATGAAAAAGCAAGCTGTCAAATGTCTGCTAATTAACAGCTTTTATTGCTGTTATTTATAAGGAAACACAAATGTCCGTAATAATTTCCTAATATGAATTTCGAACAAAATGTTGGTCCATCTATATATTTCGTTATCTCTGATAACTAAAGCTGTATGTATAATTATTAAGTTAGTTATACATATGTATACTTACATACGCACCTTTGTCATGAACCTTAACGACATGAAAAGTGATAATTGAGATAATCATTAGCTAAACTTAAGCTTAAACTTAAAGTGCCAAATATTAACAAATAAAAATTCATTATTATACTGAATATATTGGTCTTACCTCTGACAGGCGTAATCTATTCTACTAAGCAAAGAAAAAAAACGATAAGCAAAATATTGTTAAATCTGGTTATTAAATAATAAAGTAATATTAAAGGATATTGAGGCGGAATGGTTCTTTTGTTCATACTGACATACCTTCGGTAAATCATTCACACCTTACTTCGAAGTTGTCGGTTTCTGGAGGCTATCAATAGCTGTTGTTGTATCAGAAATGATGCAAGAAATAGAAAAAACTTTACGCGGAATAGATTCAGGAGATATTAATGGCAACACAAAGGAGTGGCTCTGTAGGCTCTTGTGGTAAGTAACTTCTTGCTTTTCCTGTTATTGTGGCTCGTCGCGTGTTGTACAATAAACGATGATTGAAGTATTCCTATTATTTATTGAAGTCAATGAAGTCGTGGACTGAATCCACATTTATTTTCGAAAGCCGGCAGAAAATAAAGAACGGTTCATAAGCCGAAAAGGCAAACTTATCCTAAGTGGAATAGTGGTGAGTTAATTTATACACATTTTTTCACGTATCAATATGAAAATTTTATTCATAACCACATGAAAATTATGGCTGTAAACTTTTGATTTTCAGGATTAAGCCACGACTCGCATGTGTGGGGGCATTACATTGAAAGAACTTAACTGCAAGGCCATCGGACTGAGAAATTGTGAAATAATGTAAAGCGCTACGCAGTTGGGTCAATTTGCACTCAAATGTACATTCCTTCACAGCAATTGCTTGCACTCTACAGTGCAAAATCCTGAAATTTGGGATTTGACTCCTGCAGCTCCTGCAAATTATTTTGACGACGGTGGCGACGTTTCGCAAAAGGCTGAGGCGAATAAAAGAGGAAATAATGACCGACATATCGTTTGTACTTTCAAATTGAATGTATTGAAATAAAGAATGTAGGGAATAAATCCGGTTTAAAGTGTCTTGTGAAAATGAAAAAGTAGGCTTTATATATAACCCAGTAAATACTAAATACCTTCTGAACGTTACATAATATAAATGACAATTAAAATAACAAAGTACTTGAAGAAGACCGAAATACAAATGTACATGTTGGAAGTAAAAATCTGAATTTTTGAAGATAAACTACAAAATGGGTTGAGGACACTGAAATCCTCTTACGCAGGAGGTCCGAAAAGTAATTCATTGTTCATTTTGAGAATCTGTGCAGACGAGATCCATATTTTAATTACTAGAACTTTCAATTTATCTTTACGAATCAGAAACAATCCTTATGATGTGGAAGAGCAGTTTCATCCTCCGCTTGCACAAAATTAGTAAAAGGCGCTTATTCGATTATGAAAGGGACATTTCTAGACTTAGCGCTTTACCAAAGTTTTTCGAATACATAATAGCGCGGAGACTAACCTTTAGTGTGAAATCAGTCATATCCTTACTCAACATTAATTCATTAAAGGACTGTCCACGTCATGTTCAATACACTAGACGTTTTGTAATCATCTTCAAAGCAATATTGGCCGTACTGATTTCTCCCAATCTCTTTCTCTTTCAATCTACAAGTTCTGAAACTTGATTTTATGGTCTTTCCACCTTATTTTCTGAACTGAATTGCTTCATATTCAGAGCATAGTGTTCAGAATGTTTCATTGATGTCCATCATATCGGTAGATATCATTATCTGTGTCCTCTCCCCTTTGCTTTATGTCTTAATGACTTACCATCAGTCATACGACATAAATGTATTTTCATGTACGCGGTCGATGTCAAATTGTTTCTATCGTTTAAAACGTGTGAGCTTCGCTGCGCCCTTAAATGTGATTTAAATGTACTCACTGAATGCTATGACGTAATCTTTATGTCAGTTAATCGTAACAAATACAAAAAAATAAAATTCAATGGGCGTGTATCTCTACACATTTCCTGCTGCACTCATCACATCTACTTGTTACGTATACCCTACTCCTGTAATGGTGTCATCCTTGACTGTTCGTTAAGTTTTAATCTTTGCGTTGACCACGTAGTCAATATTGCGTAGAGTTTTCTTGGGTTTATAAGGTAATGGTTGCGAAAAGTGTTATATACGCATATTAAAAAGCCGTCAGTCTTTGATAGTATTGTGCCCGTCCTCCCAATGTAAAGCTGACTCTATTGATTCCGTATAAGAACGGAAGGTTTCTGTTGTTTGTTTTGCGAGCTCTTGGATGGGACTTGAAGCTTATCGAATTCTTCTCGATTCGCTTTATTTCACATAAACATGTAATTCTATTTAATTCCATACTTTACATTAGATTCAGTTACACTAAATCCATATTGGCTTTAATAAGCTATCTACTATAATTTTTGAAGTCCCGGATTACCGACACATTTCCCGCGAAGCGATTTTTAACACTCCGGCTACTAAACAGAGAAACCACTCTGTTGTATTATATACTCAAATCTTACCAACCGAGCGATATTTACGCTTCCACAGCTCATGCAACAAGAAGAACGAAGAGATTCTTCCCTCTTCGGTATTGACTTTGTTTTTCAATTCGAATCGGCGTTGTCGATTATTTTTAATTATGATATCTGCATATTTCAACTTCGACTTTTCGCTAGACTTGTAAGTCAGGTGGTAATCCTGGCTAATCTTATACTAAATCCTAACAGTGCGTAAACATAATTTAACTAACTTTAAACCCACGTGTGAGACCAATATGAACAATGATTCTGGTCTTCGCAGAGCATGGACTATTGCATATCAATTTGCCTAATCTTGTGAAACCGGGAAGTTTTAACCAAATTATTCAATGGCGAAATCGATTTGCTAGCGCTTTTAAACCAAATTCGCCTAAATGTTCTTTATAGGGCCCTTAGGCAATGCCTTCTTCTTAAGCTTGATTTAAGTATACAGTTACGCGTTTGCCAGTCCCCTGAACATAATCAGCATTCACTTATTTTTTGTGATTTATTGTCGAACATTCATTCCATATTGTATCATTAACTCCTCTGTTTACACGCAATATTTTCGTCAATGTTTCGCCATATAATAAACCTCAGTAGCTTAATAATGCCTATATACATTCCTTAAAATGCCATAAAAACGCAAAGCAATTTGTCAAGAGATTATAAAGATTGTTGGCTCTTAAAACATTTCGCACGGTTTCAAAATAATGGCTTACCTTTTTGTTCTTTTGCCATATCAGCAACACTATCTTTGGACTCGTTTGTTACAATGCCGATAAAATTTTGATTTTCACGCTCTGAAAGGTTGTCTGGTTACCCGTGCCGGTGCTTATTTTCCTTTATATTTGTTTTATTGCAATTTTTTACAATAGTTTGAACAGTAGTACGAATAATTCCAATTGTTTTTGGAATTTCTCCGTTCGATTTTTCTCCATTTCTTATACTTTTTAATCACATTTCTAACCTCTTGAGAAACTGCTTGGCGTTTTCGTATATTTTGTGACGTTTTAAGAAAAAGAAATAAAGAAATTCTTTTTAATTTATAAATTTATACTTAAATACACGAAAACAAGTACAAAAACCAAGCACCATTAACCAAAAATTTTTTTTATTTTTCGAAACTCTTAGTGATATTTTTTTGCTGTATGTAGACTGTTTTGTGTTTTTCATGGGATTAAAGTATATTTTTTTCTTGTAACTTTATCTGAAGTCAAAAAAAGTTTTTGAAGTGTTTTTTAATATATGTTTCTTAGGAAATATTTTTAATAAATGGAATTTTTAATAAGACAAATCTGTATGAAGACTTTGTTAGGCTGTTCTACATATTTCTTATTTGTTGGAATATTGTACAGTATTTTAACCTTGATAACATTCTTCCTTACTTTTCGCTATGATTATCTTGTATTTTTTTTATTTTAGCTTAATTAAGTTCATCAACTCCCATATTATTTTAGTTTACACAGTAATGTATCAGTTGTTGACACATAAATTGTAACTCAATGTGAAATACATGAAATGAAACGGTGTGAAATACATGAAATGAACGGCCGTACACCATAATGTTAGGGATGAATTTTTTGAGAAAAACAATTTTAGTATCAAGAACAAGAGAATGGGAAAAATGAATTGGAATATTGAGTAGTTAAAATGCCAATACGCCATAATATGGAATTGAAAAAACGTGGTCACATTTGCAAAACTTATAACGTTACTGATTATGTGGTAATGAAGACTTTTGTAAGCGAACCTGAAGTTTGCAGAAAGATCTTTCTAAATCTTATATATCCATATAAAATTTTTAAAGTTTTTCTGATTGATAGGTATGTGGTGGGGGATATTAATGGGTTTCACTTAAGTCAGATTTCGTATGAAAATGAAATTATTTTTACGGTGTCAAGTATAGTTGAAACATTGCGTACAGAAAGCAATAACAGACTTGTAACAATGCTTTCCGGGGCTGGGGTGTAACTCAGTCACACCGGGGTCCGTTCCAAGAAAAATTTATAGAGACTTGGACCTTTGGGTGTACTTTAGTGTGATACGTTTATTTTATTTATTCGCGGGGGATTACAAATTATTTTATTTTTGAGCGGTACAAAAAAACCAACCTGGTGGCCCGACTTTTCTTCACGTGTCTTAATTTTTTTGTTTTTCGCTTGTTCTATTTGTTTCCGACGTCACGAGTTTCTACAACGAGACGAATTGTTTTGCGTGTGTCATAGCAGCCGCGAGTCCCTGCCTAACTGGTCTTTGTAAAAAAAAGGTGTCCATCAGTACTTCAGGGATGGCGGCTAAGCCAAACCTGCCATCCCCTATCCGTAAATGTCAAACAAGAAAAAAACCCCAATAGTTAACGTCCACTGATGGTCGGTGTTTTTCACTTACCTCGGCAGCGGCTATGACACAATAAAGGCTGAGCGTATTACGCCACGCGCTTTTATAGTGCTGGCCACCAAGCGGTCCCGTTATGATAATGCTGTTCTTATACGGCTATTCTTATACGTATTGGTTTGGGTTCGATCACGCTTTTTTGATCGAACCTGTTTGTTTGCCTTTATAACTACATGTTATGCTTAGGCATGCTACTTATCTACCTGCTTGCTTTGCTTAGTGCTATGTTTCTACGTATGAGGGAGGGTGAGTGTATACTTATCTAGCTGTGCCTATTTACAGTTATGGGATATATGTTTACATTCTACTTATTCTATGTTAACCGTTAGGTATATTTCATGCAGTTTAGTGTATGCTTAACTTGCTTTGCCTATTTACCGTTATGGGATATATGTTTACATTCTGCTTTTTCTATGTTAACCGTTAGGTATACTTCATGCAGTTTAGTGTTTGCTTAATTAGCTCTGCCTATTTACAGTTATGGGATATACGAGGTGATTACAATAACATAGTGACCCTTGGCGAATATTTGCTGTTTAATTATTATTCTTTTATATATACATATTTTTTTGTTTATATTATACAAACTAATATGCCTACTAAAGTTCAATGGTATATCCTTACATGTTGATCGTACATATATGTGTTTGTATGAATGCATGTGTATAAATGTCGGTTTGTATGTAGGTGTGTATGCACGTATGTTTGTATGCATGCATGGGGGTGTTTCTCTACTTATGTAGGTATGTGTGTGTGTGTATGTTTATATATACGTATGTTTATATGTATGTATGTTTGTATGTATGTGTGTTTGTATGTCTGTATGTGTGTGTTTATATATTTATGTTTGTAGGGAGATAAAATAATCTTAACACTATATATGCATGTCTGTATGTTGGTATGTATGAATGTGGGTATTTATATATTTATGTTTGTGTGTAGGGAAATAAAATAATCTTAACACTATTGCGGGAGCCGGATAATAGTAGTAAAGGCTCTGTAACTACATTTGTGCGGACAGACTTGTTTCTTAGTAAGGAAGCAAACGCTTCCTTACAGACTTTAAGGTGTTGTAAAACTATTTTTCAGATATATCAAAGTCATAAAGATTGAAGTAACAATCGGTATTTCCAGCCAAAACTACCCTAAACATCTAACAATTATTGTTACAAAAAATAATTTTTTTAATTGGTTATTTGTTGGAGAATGCAAATATTGATAATTACCAATGTATCATAAGTAGCGAAATAATACTTAAAATAAAGTCGAGATATATGCTTATTTACCTGTTGAATTTGTTTGATATATCTAACTGATCAACTTCTGAAGAAGGACAAATTGACCACTTGGCAAGCTAAAATCGCCAAATGCTGAGAGGATGTAACCATTTCTAAATGGGGATTCTATTTTATAAATTAAGAATGCATGAGACTGATAAACGCATAAGTTAATAAATGGGGGAATTTATGAACAAGATAGGTAGATATATTTATCATTTATTTTTAAGTGGACGTAATGTAAGACGAAATACAAAGCTGAAGGCTGAAATTAGTATACTTTACCCAATTATGGTGAAACAATCGTTCCTACATACTTGAAAATTGTCAAAAAAGAGTTTGGAATTTCTGACTGAAGCTTTAAATATGCCTCTGTCAATATTACCTTAGTACAGATTTTGCAAGCTACAATTAGGATCCTTGGCAGGCTGATATAAAATCAATGGGAAATTGAAAGAACATATTTTTAGTTGTTTGGGTTGATAGTGGATGAAAAACATGGAAAATCCAGATTCTCGAAACGAATTCTACATCCCATAGGGCCATGAGGATACAATTAGGAAAAGTCAATTAAAGATATGTAATATCTCCTACTTACAAAGTTAAGTTCCCTGATATTTATATTGTTTAAATTCATATCAGTTTTTGGGAATGTTTAAAATCACCAATTTATTCCAAAGTCGCACTAGGGGATAAGCATGAAGTAAAAATTGTTTACGAGTAAGGACGAAATTAGGGTTCACGCATTAGTTGGATCAGCTATTGCTACAGAATCCGCTAAGAGTAAGTCAATATTCAAAACCTATTGCTGAGATATATTTTTAGAGACACCATCATTATTTACCTATTCCTACCTTCGTTACCTGAAACCTACAGCAGCAAAGTGCATATAAATCTTATACATTGTTATTATTTGTTATTGAAATAATTTTTTTCTTCTAATTTCTGATGTTATAATACGTCTTAAAGTAAAACTACTATTTTTAAATCTGCGATGATGTGCTCCTTTTCCATTTGTAGCATTTGCGTGCAAAAACTTCCAATGTTTCTACTAAATTTTAAGTCGATATCTTGGTTTTTGGTATCAGAAGAGTGCCAACAACAAACACCATATAGGCATAGAGATGGATTATTTTTTTAGGGTGACTAATACGGTATAACGCTTGGATTTAGCTGGATCACTCGTAAATAGCTTCGGAATGATGGTTGTGTAGCAGGGGTTTTTTGCTCCAGGCCTACATTTCTTGTGATGAATTGTTGTTAATATTAGTTGAGCTCTATGCCCATCCGAGACGAGAGGCTTAAATTTGGACGTACGCTACTTTCTGACTTACCATTACCATCATTTTTCCTTTTTTTTTCTTTTTTTTTAATGTTTAAAACATTCATCTAATTACTTTGTAAGGAAGCTTTTTGCTGCCTTACCAGTAAGGAGTCTGTCTGCGTAATTGTTCGTCCATAGCCCGAAATATCCCTCATTTGCAACCCTACAAAGCCTCATAGTAACTGGTCTGCTTTTTTCCCGCGTTTTAGTAAAAGTACCCCTCGTTTGACCATTTCCTGAGCGTTGGGAATAAAATTGTGTAAAATATCTTCCCTTTGACATTCGTATTTTTCTCTACCCAATAGTGATAAAGTTCCTCTCTAGTACAAACCTATGGTAGTCTAGGTTTATTCATAAAAAAAAAGTAGAAAGAAATAAAAATAATAAAATAAGAAAAAAACCTATTGCATTGAAACTGTGCAACCCCACTCAAAATATATAACACTACATTTATTGTATAAATATATGCTTATCAATATTATAATCATGCCTTACCTTTTCCTGGGGAAACATGTTAAAATTCTCTTTATGAACACGTTGAAAACACTTGAGCAACATGTCTACTACTAAGTGGATATTAATATATACCTATATATTTGTTTTGCTTCTATATGTATAATCATTTAGTTCTGCGCTCACTTTTTTTATTAATAAGCTACAGCTAGCTTATTGAACTATTCTTATTATTTAAGGATTAACGGTCACAAATTTATTTCGTTCCCATATATATGATGATATATTTCAACTATAAGTAACATACATATTATGCAAAAGGACATATCTAACGATCCTGTGGTTTACACTTATTGGTGACTTAGGCAAAATCATGTGCGCAAAAGTTCACTTGTCTATTAACAGTTTCGTCAGTATGCTAGGGATGGTACATGAAATGTTTGGCACACTCTCCAATGTATGACTCGCATAAACACACACCTAATGATCTTGCATTCTCTATATTTATATATGTTAGCATTCTCATGCTTGCTATATGCGAAATAATATACTTGTATATACTTGTAAGTTAGCAGTTTCGTTACACGGATAGGATTATATCTAACTGCCTTCTATGTTATACCCATTGTGTCATACACGAGATTATGGACCGAAATGGTTACTTGTGGAGACGCATTTTAATATATATCATTATTTCATACCTAGGCATACACATAATGAGCTTTATGCTCTATATAGATTTTCGCTTCTCGCAAGCGAGACCATAGACTTAACAGGCTCACTTCTTTATTAATAAGTTACGGCCAGTCTATTGAGCTGTTCTCATTAATTAAGGATTAACGGTTACATATCTTAATATTTATTTTGTTACAGACCCATAGTTTCAATGCATATATTTCACTATAAGTGGTACATATAATGCATAAGCACCTACCTAATGGTCTTGCGGTCTAGACTTCTTGTTGTCACACGAGAAATCATGTGCCTAAACGTTCACTTGTTTATAAACAGTTCTTGCTATTATCTACCAATAGCTTCCATACATTTATGATCATACGTTTTAGTTGTAAACATATACTAACACTTACATAAGATAGCATTAATATAAGAACATTACACACCCATAAGTAAGCATTGGTATTGTAACATATATATCGTACTGTAGTGAAAACACATTTAAAGGTTCTTTTGTATTGTTATTTATTTTAACTCTCTTTACTATACTTATTAATTTTAAAGTTGTTTTACTTCTGACCCACCTGAAGTGTAGTCAGTAACTTATATAATAAATTATCATGCTGTGACGGATCTTCTTGGGCTGGGGTAAGACTCAGTCAACCCAGGATCCGTTTCCAAGAAAATTTATAACTTGGACCCTTTGGTTGGCTGTTATTTTCGATTTTTTTTTTATTATTTTAATTATTGTTTCGAGATTACACGGTGTTTCTTTTAGATTTTTACTCTACAAGCGCGGTGGGATAGAAAAACCCAGCCTGGTGGCCCGACTATTTTTCGCGCTCTTTTTCTTATTATTTTGTCCCGACGTCGCGAGTTCCTGGAACGAGACGAATTGTTGTTCCGTGAGTCGTAGCAACCGCGAGTCCCTGCCTAGGTGGTCTTTGTAAAAGAAAGAAAAGTGTCTACCAGTCCTTCGGGGGTGGCGATTAAGCTGAACCTGCTCACCACTTATCCGTTAGTCAAAAATCCTTGTCGTCTTTCAGGGATGGCGACTAAGCTGAGCTAGCACATCCCCTATCCGTTAAGTCAAAAGTCCTTTTCGTCCTTCAGGGATGGCGATTAAGCTGAGCCAGCACATCCCCTATCCGTTAAGTCAAAAGTCCTTTTCGTCCTTCAGGGATGGCGACTAAGCTGAGCCAGCACATCCCCTATCCGTTAAGTCAAAAGTCCTTTTTGTCCTTCAGGGAGGGCGACTAAGCTGAGCCAGCACATCCCCTATCCGTTAAGTCAAAAAAAAAACCCTAATAGTCAAAGTCGTTAGAGTACTTGTACTTACCACGGCGGCGGCTACGACAAAATAGAGAATGAGTGCACTGCGACACGCGCTTATATAGTGCTGGCCACCAAGCTGTCCCGTTATGAGCATGCTAAACTTGCATGGGTTGGTTTGGGTTCGATCGTGCTTGTTTGATCGAACCCGCCAGTTTGCCTTGCAAGTGCATGATATACTTAGGCGTACAACTTATTTACCTGCTTAATGGTATGGTTATATGTATGAGGGTTAGTATATGTGTATCTAGCTGTGCCTATCCACTGTTATGGGATCTGTTTGTATTTTTCTTATTTGTACGTTAACCGTTAGGTGCATTCTTTGGCAGCTTAGAGTTTACTTAGGTACAGTTATGGGATTGTAATGCCTTAGAGGCCCTAGGTAGAAAACATGTTTCTCTGTTTTGTTATTGTATTATTATTTTTCTTTTTATTTTTCTTCTGTTCATATATCTACTACAGTGTGCTGATGTTGATTGTGTGTGTGTTTTCTTTTTTTTTTTTTTTGCTAGGTGAGTAGGAGGTAGAAAATCTTCAAAAGATACTGCTGGTTGTTAGTAGCAGCATGCGCGATTCGCCATCCCTGGCGCCTACGTATTAAAAAACTACCCCCCACACACACCTTCTACCACTCTCCCCCGCGGGACCACCGTTAGGTATTACTTCTCGCAGGCTGGTTGTAATTCGTACACTACCGACGGTGGGACCTCAGTGGAATACACTATTGGCTTCCACTCCCTCTGCTCTCCACCCGCTGCCTTTCCAGC
>KK499992.1:0-10593 GCA_000688715.1 Glossina pallidipes
TTATTATTATTATTATTATTATTATTATTATTATTATTATTATTATTATTATTATTATTATTATTATTATTATTAAAAAGTCTACCGCACTTGAGGTTTGAACCTACGATCATTGAATTAGTCGAGATTCTTGCCTACTCGGCCACTCAGGCGGATTATGAGGAAATAATTTTATATTGCTTTTCCTTATAGTTGAAATATTTGAAAATCAACGAGACACCCACAGTGGTAATCAGTTTGCTAAATTACTAAACGTAATTCGATCGCGAAAAATTTTCATAATGCATTGCGGTTTAAGTTGATATCTATTGTAGGTACGATAATCGAGGAAAATATCATAAAGGAAAGTTTTTTTTTTTCGAAATTATCGGGCAGATAAAATCGACTTTCAAATTACTCTGCGCAATGCGCCTCAGAACTTGCGCGTTAATGTTTTATTTTCCAAATTTTTTTTTTTTTGTAACCTTGAGAACAAGGCCTAGCGATGCTGATCGAAAAACATTGTTTCAAACTTTTGACAATTTCCGGCTGGGATTAGTGAAGTGTCATCTCAATTTATAAAAAAATTTGACGCTTACTCCAAGGCCAATATAAATTGACTTACTTGCTTTAAAATTTCGAAAAAATAATTTGTTTGGATGCATCACAGTCTCGAACCTGATCATTTTCTCATAGTCGGCATATAACTAGCATGCTAAATAAAAGAAATATTTCCGAAATGTCGAGTTTGAATTCGTTTAGCTTGTGTGAAAGGTATTAGATTTAATATTGCGCGCATCACATTCTCGAATCTGATCATTTCCTAATAGTCGGCATATACTAACATAGTAAATTTCAAAAATTTAGTACAAATAGTTTATTTTAGGTTGTTTGATGGATTCGTGAGGTGTCCCATTTTCTAATTTGAACGGACTAGACTTGCTAATCCAACTATATCCTAATCGTAACTTAACGGAGCCCTGTTAAGGGAGATGGTGGTAGGTGTCTTTGCCAGTTAAATTGGAATTTGTCTTTACACCGTTGTAAGATTTTAAGGCAATGTAATTATATTTGAGTCGATCCGTATGTGTTTGCCGTTGGGTATTTTCAAATTTTCTAACTGTGAAGAAGAAATGCACAAATTCTCACGTGATTCATATAATTCTCCTTTTTAAGTTATTTCAATTTTTAAGCGGTTATTGTTGAGCTTGATTAGCGTAAGCATGCAAAAATAAATTCGCAGACGAAGAGACGGATATCTCTGTAACGATTCAAAACGTTATGCTGATAAAGGTATCATTTACTTCATTATTTATATGTACGAAAACTAACAAACACAATGAAAAAATCATTACATTCTCTCTCTCCCTGGAGGAAAATGGTATCTAATCAAGTCAACATCATTTGTGTCGTGGTGCGTGGTTTGTGTGTGGTTCGTTATGCCGATCGAATCGGCATCATTTCTTGAATCGGTTTAAACTTGTCCTCCCCTTCTAATGTCTGTGCATGTATGTGTAAATTCATGTTCAATTTCATTTTTGGATTACAATCACCGCGCTGGCGCGTTTTGACCCAACAAAGCAAGCTATTGAAAAATAGACTGAAAATAGAAATGCTTGATCCACCTCCCATGTAATTACTCCTGCGAAATGTAAGCCTTTTTATGGCAAAGTGGCGTAATTTTTAATATTTTCAGCAAAAGTCGATCCAAGATAATAGTTTTGGTATATAAACGTGCCAAAGTTAAGTTAGGACCACATAGGCATTCCTCCATATAAAAGAGTTGTCATAAAAAGCAACCTTTCACATAGTAATAAAATCTAATTTGAAGTTAACTTGAAGGAGTCCCGTAAAAAAACGATGCTTTTGCATGGAGGCAAGACATAAATTTTGCAGAATTGTGTTAGGCGCAGTAGTATGTGGTATGCAATTTTCGGACCTTGCTTTGCCTTGGACTATAATGTTTTTACGTATTCGAAAAAACAGTACAATGCTCATTAGATTTTTATTTATATTTCTGTTGGTTTATATAGAGACGCGTGGGGGACCGATGAAATGAAGCTACCACGCCTTTATCTTGCTCCAAAAGATTTAGACTTGCATTTTCATATATAAAAATGCGATTTTTATTTCCTTCTCCAAAAAGTGGCGGTATCTCAAAACGTTTGCAGCATTTAAAATAAAGCTTCACGAACCCTAACACGCATACCTATATACAAATAATCTTGATCAGTATGAAATTGTGTCCGTCTATCCGGGTGCGCAATAAACTGTGATAAACATTCTCCTAATTGGAAAAATTAAGCTATCGATTTCATCGTGCAAATAGTGGAAATCAGTTAAAGGTCATTTCTACCTTCTGGATTTGTTGCTTACTGCACATAAACGATAGCACAAGACGATTTTGTATTCTACAGAAATTGAAAACTTCGGTCATATCCACCTAATATGGCACATTTGATGCTTTTTATACTCATCAACAAAGGATCGGGGCTGCATTCGTTTTGTTAAAACGTGTTGCAAACCCGGAAGGAAGTTTCAGGGACTACAAAAATATTCTTGATCCATATCAAATTCTAAATCGATTTAAGCATGTCCGTCTGTCCATCTGTCCATCTGTGTCAAATACGTCGAACGACGCGCTCCACAGTACTGCGTAAAATCTGGTTTTCGAAAGGAATAAAAAATTGGTCATTTGCTCATTACTCATAAACTACAGCAGATGATTCTACAAAAATTTAAAAATATATTTTGCGGGTGACGCTATAGTAGTACTCGGTGAAAAACGAGAAAAATTGACCACATTTATCCAAAGTGCGCAAAAGCAAGCTTCGAAAATCTCATAAAGTGCATAAATTCTTGGCCAGTTTCAAATTCGGTACCCATCTAAGCATCTCCGCCCATTCTTTTGTCCATCTGTCTGTTTAGCAAAATATGTAGTACTTAGGGTGGACATTCTCTCATTCGCTAGAAGGAAGAAATCGCCTACAAATTCGCAAAAGAATTTAACGGGAACGGATTTAAACCCGTCAAAGAACACGCCTACAACACCCACACTCATAAGCAACAAAAACTGTAAAGTATGTTTTTTGCTTATTGCTCTTAAAGTACAAAACATACATCATATAAATTCCTACTTTTATTCTGAAAATAAAAAAAAAATCAACCGCGCCCATCCCATATTACAGAGTATGAAAATGTAATTCTTTTTTCTCTTTTCTAGTCCCTTTTAGAAGAATGGTAATGGATAAAGAAGATTCGGTCACAGCCGAATATAATTTTCTTGCTTCTTTTAGTTTTTTCTTTTTTAAGGTAAAGATCGTGGACATGAGAGATTCGCACGCAGCCGAATAGAAAATTCTTATCCGTTTTATCACTTTATTTTTCGATATGAGATCTTAAGGGGTTTATGGAAAGTGTTCATTACCGTATCGAAGCTTTTTGATGCCTCCCGAAGTGAACATGAACTAATCATTTATTATTCATCTCAGACCGCATGCATGGCTCATTGATTTTCATAAAATGCTACTCTGGGATCGAAAATGTACGCTTTCGTTTCATTTTTCGAAATGTCCAGATATTGGAAGTGTCCCATTAAATTTCAGGGAAGATCTCATCAGATCGTTATTCTGACATTTCTGGATGTTCTTTACACACACGGCACATAAACGGTTGTGCGGACATTAACTAAGACCGCATAACACCGCACACTAACCAAGAAAAGAAGGTATACATGAAACATTATCTGCTGCAAATAGTTTGATCAAAAATAAAATAAATATCGCTTTACATTCCAAAATGATCGCGTACTACCCTACCTACCTGTTGTATAGCTTTCGCCTTATATAGGCTTAGAGATCAAATGAACTTTGTTGCATTCACAATAAAAATGTAAATCACACTGGATTGTTTTACATTTGGCGGAAATAATTAAACATAATCGTATCTATCCGCAAGTAAAGAATTTCTCATATGAATTTAAGTACCAGCCGGTAGGAAAGCATTTTAAATGGTATCTCAACTGATAAAACCAAGCGAGAGGTTTGTTTGCATCTTCAAGCAGACTTTAGGCACTCGCGACTTTATCTTTTACTTGAATGTTCAATTTGACGTCGGTGGGATGGACGGTAGTGATACCCACTACCTTTAAATATATAATAGACATGTTTCTCTGAGATTCGTGTTTCGCATTCAAAAATCATAATGAAAATTACCTCAGATCGGCCCATTGAAATGATTGCTTGTCTACATAATTCAGTTAAGGTTCGATGGGATCAGAGTACATTCATTCATTAGGACATCAATTCGCAGTCCCTTTGGCTACGTCGGGACTTGGTTTGCATAAGAAGTCAGAAAAATGACACATCAGATATTTATATAACTAAATAATCAATCCCAAGCCATCCACATCGACACCGAAACGAAAAATTCATGGTCATAAAGTTTTGCTGTGGGCTGATATGGTGGACACAGCAGGTATATTACGAGCTGTTAAAATCGAATGAAATTGTTACGGCAGATATCTGCCTAGATCAGCAATAGCGGTTAAGAGACGCAAAGTCATCCTCTTGCATGGCAACGCTGGGCCGCACGTTGCCGGAGTTGTGAACGATACGCTGTTCCAGCTCCGAGCGTATTCACCAAACATAGCGGCTTTTGTTTATCGCTTGTTCAGGTCGATGCAGCATGGCTTGGCTGGCGCGCGGTTTCGAAATACCGAAGAAGCGCGAAAATGGGTCGATGATTGGATCGCTGCCAAACGAATATTGCTCTTTGGGCAGTCTATCGCCCTATTGCCAAAGAGATGGTGAAACGTTGTAGAAAATGATTGAAGATATTTCGAGCAATTTGTCTCAATAACGGCCTTTTTCTGAATGAAAAAATGATCAAATGATCATGCAAGCATTACGACATGATGCTGGAATTTGAAGTTTTCTCTATTGCGGTTGCCAAAAACGCCAAGAGACAGCTTCCAGCATGTTGATGCCTCGATGCGGCATTCGCAAGTGAACCTTGTACCGTCGCCATCGGCAGCCATGCAGGTCCGGCTCATGGTGCTGCCGCTTTCGTTGTTCGGATGATAGTTACCACACAATCTGGATGGTATTCCTCGCGGACACGCCGCCTCGCAAACATCGCACTCGGTGTTGCGAATATTTAAAAATATTTCAAAAAACACTCAATTCATCATTTTTCATATAAAAGTAAATTAGCAACTAGTTGCTATTGCTCTTGTTGTTTCATACCAATGATATAAGAACTTGCCTCAAAGTTGGATTCGTCAGGCGATACAACATCTTGTTTGGTATAAGGTTGGTGTTGTCGAGCCAATTCTAAGCGACTGTTTTCGTTGTACTCGGACAGAGGAGGAGGCCTTTCCCTGTCGTTACAATCTCTTAAGCCAGCTTCTACGAGTCTTCTTCTTGTCGTGCCCGAATTCATCGGTTAGCCAATGTCTTCCGATAGAGCTGCATTGAGTTCAAAAGAAGTTTTTGTTTGCTGTCTTTGAGAGACTCTCGATTTAGTTTTCTTTCCTGGCGCCCAGTAGTAGTCGCGCGTTGAAATAGGAGTCAAAATATATTAGGTATTCTTTTACATTAACATAATTGAACGGAATATTATTCAACAGATAAATTTGTTTTCATATACTTCATGACTTTTGGTCAAGGCTTTATGCGTATATTTGTACCCGTCACCGAAGGATACGGGCTACATTCATTTTCTCAAAACGTTTGCAACGCGCAGAAGAAAGCTTCAGAGACTCCACGAAGCATGTATATGCATTCGTGATCAGCATCAAATTCTGAATCTATCCGCCTGGCTGTCCGTACGTTTGTTGTAAACATTCTCCTAACTGCAGAACTGAAGTTATCGATTTCAAATTTGGCAGAAACATTGGAAGTTCTTGCACGCATGTTGGTATTGAAAATGGCCCGAATCAGTTGAACCACATGCCTATAGTAGCACGTAAACTGAGAATGCCTCTGTTTTTTAAAAGGAATTAAAAATTGATTTATTGCTCATTGTTCATAAACTACACCAGATACACGCATATTCTAAGGACGATGCTGTAGCACTTGTGTGTAAAAATGGAAAAAATTGACCACGCCTGCCCAATATTGTAGTGTATCAAGATTGAATTGTTTTTCCTATATCTTTATAACGCGCAGAAACAAGCTTCATAAAGTATACAATTTCTTGACCAGCTTCAAATTTGAAATGTCCGGCTGTTCGTCTGTCCATCCGTCTGTTTGCGCAACTTTATAGTATTTATGGTAAACATACTTCCGTTAGCGGAAATGAAGATATCACCTAAAAATTTACAAAAGAATTTGGAATTGACCTAATAAAGCAGACGCCTACAACGCCCACATGCCTCTGCGACAAAAACTTTTATTTTGAAAATAGAAGAAATCAACTGCGCCCGCTATTTATTATCGAGCATGAAAATTTTGTTCTTTTACTTCTTTTGTTTTGTTTTTTTTTGTGGGGGTAAAAGGTTATGGACCACGATCTATTGAATATAATTTTTTTTTTTTCAAAAATAAATGTATTAAAGAAGCATAAAGAAGAAGACTTTGTTTAGACGGCTTTCACGTTAACTGTAATGAAGAGCAGGCGTTGCTCAAGGTAATGAGATAAAAAGGAGAGAAAGAATTTCTCTCTCTATATTACCTAACGTGTGTTAATTATTTTAATTCATTTAAAATTAATAAACACAAGATAGATAATAAATTGCTTGCCAGTTAATAATGAAAATTTTCTTTGCATCTCATGTGTAACAAATCTTTTAATGAGACCTCATTTTATATCGGCTTTGATGTGTTTATGCCACATGTGAGAGAATGTGTGTATATCTGTAAGCCAATGAATTGCTGCTGCTGCTTCTGTTGCTGCTGCTGGTGCTGTTGTCGCTGTTGTTGTTTTTCGTTTTGTTTTTGTTGCTGCTTAAAGCACGCACGATATGGACATTCAAAGATAGACAACTTTTTCTTTTCTCAATTTAGGTATTTTATGAAAACATTAACCGTTTTTGTTTCTTTTTCTCCAATATTTCAAAATTAAATAAATGTATTTTGAAGAAAAAAAAAAAAAAATGGAAAAAACGCTAGCTGCGCAAGAGATATGCGCTTGTGTGAAAACGTTGATTGATTTTTGTAATTAAAACTCAAATGAAAATGTGTCTATTAACGTATGATGAACGACGATTGATACGTAATCTAAGTTGTCTGTCTAAGTTGTCTTCCTTCTGCAATTAATTCGTATTGCAACGGGTGGATATCAAAAGTAATATTTAGAAATGTAAATGCTCGAGCATTGCTTTGTATTCCAACTCGTTGAAGAGTTTACATGACGCGCGTACCAATCTTGAATTTGTTCTTCCCGATTCCGGTTCATCGTCTATTCTCATATCATTTGAAATTATCTTCTATCTTCTTATCTTTGATCATATCTTTCTCAACCTTCTCATATCATTTGACCTTGATCTTTCATCATATCTTTCATCATAGCTTTCATCATAGCTTTCATCATACCTTTCTCATCTTTCTCATATCATTGGACTTTATCTTCTATTAACTACCTTTCATCATATCTTTCTCATCTTTCTCATACCATTTGACTTTATCTTCTATTAACTATCTTTCATCACATCATTCTCATCTCTCTCGTATCACTTGACTTTATCTTCTATTAAGTATCTTTTATCATACCTTTCTCATCTTTCTCATATCATTTGACTTTATCTTCTACAAATTAGCTTTCACCATGTCTTTCTGACGCTTCTCATATCATTGGACATTATCTTCTATTAACTATCTTTCATCATATCATTCTCATCTCTCTCATATCACTTGACTTTATCTTCTATTAACTACCTTTCATCATATCATTCTCATCTCTCTCATATCACTTGACTTTATCTTCTATTAAGTATCTTTCATCATAGGATCAGTATCTAATTGATTTATATGAAAAATTTGTTCTTTGAGTCATGATACGAATTTTCACGCATCTTTGTTAAAAGAAAAAAAAAAAAAAACATGCGAAAATCCAATTTATTGTTTTTTGACTTTTTTCCAAAGGGGCTCGCGTGTCTAGATGGCCCTTGCCTGCCTTCTCAATTAGAGTTTCGCTCAAGTGCACTATTTAGTTATGCCAACATTTTGATAAAACCAGCTAAGTGTAGTGCACTTGTGGATTTCTCGGCTGGGTAACGCTACCAACAACAATTAATTCATTGGGTGGATCAGTAGCAGAAAACTAACTGCAGGGCGGTGATACGGTGATTTTACCGTAAGAAGCTCAAACGTATTCTTTGAAACTCGATCGGTAAACGTTAGCAGCATTGAATTAAAAGTCAATCCATTCCGAAATTGAATTTCAATCTAGTTCACGTGTCTTCCACGCGTAGAAGACACGTATGTAATAAGTAATCCCATTGAGCGGATCGATCCTTCAAAATCGTTTGGATACCAGTAATACAATTCGTCTTTTGCTCGTTAGACAGCGTCTGTCTGAACTCAAGACGCGTGTTGGTTGGTTGGGCGTGACTCATTAGACAGAAAATAAAATGTTGTTTTGAGCCGTCAGAGTAATAATTTGCAACAATTTCAGCTCAGTCAGATTCGGAAATCATTTTTTTTTTTTTCGCCAGATGTCACCGTTCAGCTTAGAGTTATTGCTTGAATTATCTTATCATCCATAGTCACAGTTTTTTTTCGAAACTATTCACGTTCGAATAGAGTTTACGATACGTTACACAAAAACAGAAATGAGAAGAAAACGAAGAAAGAGAAATGTCAAAATGTGCTGAAGTAGCAAAATAAGCATACTGACCATAGATGAGTTCGGCGACGAGACTAAAAATATAACGTTCACGTGTTAGTATACTTTGCCCAGCATAAATGCGAAATTTAAACAAAATTAAAGAAAAAAAAATTTGCAAATTGACGAGAACATCCACCTCAGGCACCATATTTTTATACCCATCACCGAAGGGGGGTATATTCATTTTGTCAAAACGTTTGCAACGCCCACAAGGAAGCTTTAAAGACCCCACGAAGCATATCTATTCTTGATCAGCATCCAATTCAGAATCGATTTAAACATGTCCGTCTGACCGTCTGTCGGTCCTTGCAATGTCGGTTATAAACATTCTCCTGGCCGCAAAAATGGAGCTATCGACTTCAAATTTGGCAGAAAATGGATCAAATGGGTCGAAGGACACGCCCACAGCGCTACATAAAGTGAGAACATTTCTGTTTTTGAAGAGGAATGAAAAATTTGTTTTTTGCTCAAATAAATGTACAAAAATTTGAACACGTATTTTATGGGCGATGCTGTAGCATTTGTGTGTAAAAATGGAAAAAATTGACCACGCCTACCCAATATTGTAGTGTATGAGGATTGAATTGTTTTTTCAATACCTTTATAACGCGCCGAAACAAGCTTCAAAAACCCCATAAAATATGCAAATTCTTGGCCAGTTTCAAATTAGAAATGTCCGCCCATATGTCTGTTTGTGCACTTTTTTAGTACTTGCGGTAAACATTTTCCCGCTAGCAGAAATGAAGATATCGCCTAAAGATTAGCAAAAGAATTTGGAATTGACCTAAAGTTTTTAAAGGAGACGCCTATAACGCCCACATGCCTCTGCGACAAAAACTTTTATTTTGAAAATAGAAGAAAGCAGCTGCATTCAACTCAGTCCATGTTATAGAGCATGAAAATTTTGTTGTTTTACTTGTTTTGTCTTTTTTAGGATGACGGTGATGGGTATAACGGATTCGGTCACGATCGAATTGACTAAGCTACTGGAAGAAATGGAATACGAAAGAATTGTAAAGAGTTCGAGTTTCCTTTATGTGAATTTGAAAACGTAATTGTTAAGTGGAAAGTTAGAGAGGTCAGAGTACGGGTCTCGCTAAATCGATCGATTCTTCTACTTGCGTCGATCATCATGGATTAGAATGATTAGCCAAACTACTCTATCTCTATTTTAAGTGGGATATAATAACTTGAGATCAACATTATTTCGCAATTGAAAGCTTAGATTGTGTCGTATATATATATATATATATATATATATATATATATATATATATATATATTTTATTATAAAATTTCCAATTTCTCAATGGATTTGTTGATTGGCAAGCTCAACAAATGGCTTTCTTTCTCTTTTTTACGACATAAAAATATTTTAAAATTTTTATGTCCTTAAGTATGAAAAGATTTCTACTATACACATGCCCGAGCATGAAAATTTACTACAATTGATAAATTTATATAGCATACGGCTGCTGCAGACTGAGCTGCTGCCCGCTTGCTGCTGCTTAACTGACGAGACTGATAAATTGTTTGGCTATCAATGTAAACGTCAGGCGAAACGTGGAAAACAAATTAAACAACAACTATAACATGCCATACAGTACAGCATACATATTATGATGAAAATAAAGTGAAATTATTTGCACTGTAAACATCTGCATTATCATCTATGTATAAACACATATACACTTATAAATATATATGTACGTACGTGCATTTCTTTTTATTACCGGCTTCTTTCTCTCTCTCTTTCTTTACGGATCTTCTTATTGCTGATCGTTA
>KK499992.1:11321-107873 GCA_000688715.1 Glossina pallidipes
AAAAAAAAAAAAAAAAAAAAAAAAAAAAAATCAAATTTAAATGTAAATTTTTTACATATTTTGTCTTTTGACTTCTTCGCTTTACTACAACTGACATAGAATATTCCCATGACTTCTACCCCATCCTATCCTATCCTATCCTTATCTTGTTAAGGTATAAATTTATGATTTGGTACAACAAACGCTTTAGTGATTATAAGATATTTTAAATCAAAATCTGAATAATAAATAATTCTCAACTTTTTTTTAAATGAAATAATTTTGCGTGACTTGAAGCGCAAGCGTCGAAGCTAATCAATTATAGAAATCTTTTATTGATATTTTGACGATCACGTCACACAATGCGTATGTAATAAAAATGGGACTTTTTCAAAAATAGCACATTACTTACTGCCTAAGCTGGAAAAGTGGATAGTGTTCTCTGATATCAAACAACAAGCAAAGTGCTTGACAAGCATTGACGTGATAGGATAAGTCATAGTATTATAAGCGATAGTGTGTCTGTTACATTGATGTCAACTATGTAGATTTCACGTTGGTCTAATCCTTTACGCCAGAATTTATGCGTTAATAGTTCATGGTCAACTTAGTTAAACCGTTATTCTTGTAAAAGAAACCCCATTTATAAGTAGAACTTTTCCGGTATCATTTTTGGTCATCGATCACACACTTTTCAGAAGACAAAATATTCGCCTCAAATGCAATGAATTAATGTTTCACAGGCAATTAGTTCAATTTTGATTAACCTCAAATTAGGATCTTCGATGAATTGAAGGACAGTTTCGATGGATAGCATCTTCAGTTGTCTTCTAACTTTCGTTTACCAACCATGTTGGTCATTACATATATACATATTCATGAAATAAACAGGTGGCGCCTCTAGAATCTGTTTTCGGAAGAAAGACTTCTGTCTGCATGAGAGCTCAAGCAAACATGACATCGTAAAGTTCGCCATATTAAGAATAATCAAAATTGAAAAAAAGTAGAATGCGTAACTATACAATACGAGGTGCTTTAAAAAAAAAAAAAAACAAATATCACTTTTTATTTTTCTCGAAAAATATTGATTTATTGATAAATACCTATTTTGTCACCTTCAAAGTAATCCCGCTCAGATATAACAGATTTGTGCCAGCGGAGCATTTCTGATAAGTGCTTTTTGATACGGCCCTAAGTTCTTCCAGCGATGCGGTCTTTACCTCCTTGATCGTGGCAAAACGCCGTCCCTCCATGGGTCTTTGCAGTTTTGGAAACAGGGACGCGAGTCCGATAAATATGCTGGCCGAGGCATGATTACGGTGTTGCTTTTGACCAAAAAATTTCGAATGCAAGCAATTATGAGCTGACTCATTATCATGATGCAATATCCATGACTGGTTGTCCCATGATTTTTCCTCGTATCTACCTAACGGTATAGATATAGCCACGAGTTTTACTAAGGAATACTCACCGATTTAATCAATTGCCAACGTAACCAAACTCAAGGTTGGCAACAGTGAAAACTAGGCATTTAAAAATTCAATCCATGGACATTAGAAGGACGGACAGAGACGTATATATTTTTTAATTTTTTTTTTATATCCATCATAGAAGGATGAGGGGTATATTCATTTTCTCTAAACATTTGCAACGCCCAGAAGGAAGCATCAGAGATCCCATTAAGTATATACATTCTTGATCTGGATCAAATTCGAAGTCGATCTAAGCTTGTCCGTCTGTCATGTAATGTCTATTTTAAGCATTCTCCTGGCAGAAACTTTGGAAGTTCTTGCACGCAGGTTGATTTTGAAAATGGCTCAAATTGGTCGAAGGACACGCCCACTGTACCATGTTTTTTAAAAGGAACAAATAGGTGTGTTTTTGCTCATTACTCGTAAACTATAGCAAATGAATGTACAAAGATTTGAACACGTATTTTATGGGCGACGTTGTAGCTTTTGTGTGTAAAAATGGAAAAAATTGACCACGCCTACCCAATATTGTAGTGTATGAGGATTGAATTGTTTTTTCAATACCTTTATAACGCGTAGAAACAAGCATCGAAAACCCCTAAAGTATGCAAATTCTTGGCCAGTTTCAAATTTGAAATGTCCGCCCATGTGTATGTTTGTGCACCTTTTTAGTATTTGCGGTAAACATTTTCCCGCTAGCAGAAATGAAGGTATCGCCTAGAAATTTGCGAAAGAATTTGGAATTGACCTAAACTTTTCAAAGGACACGTCTCCAACGCCCACATGCCTCTGCGACAAAAACTTTTATTTTGAAAATAGAAGTAATCAACTGCGCCCGCTCCATATTATAGAGCATGAACATTTTGTTCTTTTACTTCTTTTGTTTTTTATTGGGGTAAAAAGTGATTGGTATAAAAGATTCGGCCCCGATCGAATTTAACTTTGTTACTTGTTTTTGTTATTTATACCTTCCCATATATTGTGTTTTATTATAATATCCGGCACTATTTGCAATACTGGGTACATTAACTTTTCTAGTTTAGCTTATTTGTTTGTCCGTCCGTTCGCTTGATGTCTTCCCATGTAGTTTTCTGTTGTACAGGGCCCAAGTTTCCAAATATTTAAATAGCTTGAATCAGCTCCTTCTCATATAATGCCGTCGTCGTTCCATGAATAGTTTTTGTAAGTTTGCTGCAATTTCCTGAATAAATGTTGATATGAAAAATTTGAAGCGGATGAGCCATTTTTTTAAATCCTCTTACATGCAAACGTTTGTACGTAAAGAGAATTGATCCGTAAGAATTATTTATTATAAAAACTAGGTGTACTACTAATGTCGGTCAATATTTTGGTATCAACACTATATAAGGCTTTCAATCAAAAGTCAGTCACTATATGGCAACAAAGTCGAAATTTTAGTATTTTATGACGAAAATAAACGAAAAATAACAAGTTCTTTAAGGAGAGTTGTCGTTAATGACGGCAGTGCATGCTTTTCGCGCCAACCCCCCCACCCTACCTCTCATGTAAAAGTTTCTACGAAAAGTTCACCTTTACCTGGAAACAATCCAGAATTTTTTGTATTTACTACAAAAGTAAAATGTATTAAGCGTGATGGTGTAGGTTATTTAATGATCGACCTTGTGCGAGTGTAATGTTTTTACTTGTTTTTATATGCACATATCGCGTCGTTAAAGTCGTTAAAGTTAAAAATGGAACGCTACGCGATACAATAAAGTTTCTTGTCATACACTTGAACAAATATAATCAATCTGGCAAAAACAAATGCAAACGCAGTGGTAACAGAATTAAAATTTGGAAAGTTATACAGTAATCTCCCCACACATAACACAGTGCGCTTATAACGCGGAACTAATTTACCTTGTTATAGGGAGTTACTCTACGGTCATTGTACATTATCCTATGAAGCTGTCTTTGGACATGAAGATTGAAAGTTATAAGACATAACTGTTGATCATAACAAAGAAAGAAATACCGAAAAGATTTGAATATGGATTCCTCTCGAGAAACCAATTAACGTAAATTTAGTTCATTTCAGCTGGGAAGCAACAAATTTGTAAAAGTCCAATTTGGCTGGAAGAGAAAAGAGAGTTTTTTTTTGAAAATGTCTCCAATGGGATCCTTAACAACTGCACATTATTTACAGGGGATAAGCAAGTTTTCACTGTTCGATAGTTTTAGGGGAGGAATGAGAAAAAGTATTTTTTAAAAAATTTAATTTTTTTATTTAATCATTATCAAGACATAAGATATGATATAAACAAAGAATGGAGAATGGAGAATGGAGAATGGAGACTAAGTGACTCATTGCTGCAATTATGTTTGTGCAGCTTTTAAAATATATTTGTTTTTTCGCTTCACCTATAAATGTTGATTGGCTGGTGTGTATTATATAAGTGTATATACATAGTAAGCAGACCATAAACTGACTCTACTATCTACTATGTTATATCAATATATGCTATTTTTTTTTATTTATTTTATTTATTTATTTTTTTTTTTTTGCGCCACCTGCCAGTAACGATTCAGAATTATTTGCATACAATATCAAATATATTTTTTATTGATCATGATTTTGAATCGTTAAAAACCGATCTACTCGATTGAATGTGATTGCCATCTTCAAGTCATATATGTGTACCCCTTCTCTGCTTAAATAAGCTTAAGTATCTCTTACTTTACAGTTTGCGTTCATTGCGCAGAAAAAACCTTAGTCCAGTTTAGTTGATTGGCTAATCGAAATTAAAATTACTCATCAGTTTCTTTACTAAATTCTTTCATTCTTTTTTTTTTTGTTTTTCTTTCTTTCTTTTTTCAAGTAATTTAATATAATTCATTTCAGTTTATTTAAAATTGTTCGTGCAAGAGATTTGCATTGCGCCGAAGGTAATTGCAAAATAAAGAGGAAAAACTAGAGGCAGTCGTAATTCAATATACATATATACATATATACATATATATATATAATGTAACCGCCAACTGTCACAGTTCTTTTAATGAAGGATTTTTGTTTTTTTTTAAAGGGTCTCTTATACACACACACACACATACACACACAGATGCACTTAAGAGCAAATAAACAAGAAATGTGGATTAAACGTAAAAGTGAAAGGTGAAGTTTTAATTTACTTGAAAATGAACACCAAAGAATCGAGACGGACTGACGTGTTCATTCGATAGGCAATAGAGACATCATAAAATGGATACTTTCGTGAATAACTCAAATTTTTCAATTCGTTTCGATTTTTATCTCTTCTCGTTTTAGTTAAATGCTTATTAAATCGATTTTATGTAAAATCAGTTATGAAAAGATAAAAGATGGGGTCCGCCCCACATCCAAAGCGTAATTAAAGTTAAATGAGAAATTTGCCTCTCTCTTATGAGGCGGTCTTTCAACTTCCCATTTTTAACTAGCTTAACAGGCGAAATTACCGACTTCAGTCCGCAAACGCGATGTCCATTTTTTTTTAGCGGTCAGGTACTTTTTTTTTGTGTTTTTTTAGGACAAAGTTCTGGCAACTTGAAAAGCTGCGAAGATTTGTTTTTGTTTTCGCTTCAAGTTGAAAATCATCTTTGACCGGCCGGCATCTGCACTCATGACTCGCGTCCTTCAGTCCCGTACCGTTTCTTACTTTCATTATCGAAAGGTGTTAATAGTGGTCTGTATTCCATAATCCTTTCAACATACATCTTCTCTTTCATAGTTAATGGAGGGAATTGATTGGCTGTCCTTTTGTCCGCTTATTAGAGTGAAGAATAGTAAATCGTTAAAATTTCGGAAAGAAAAGCAAAAATTGGTTTTAAGTTTGAAAATCCGTTGAACCGGTTCTGTACAATTATTTGGGAGAGCCTGTCAAATTGAATGTCAACATTATTTAGGTCTTTCAGTATGAATAGTCATTTTAATTATTGCGCGCAAAAAAGGGAATTTTTCGCGAATGGCATGGCATGGCAGACGAGATCGTCTTACTGAAAATAAATCGCGTTCACAGTGATAGCGTCAAGCATCGTAACGCTCGAATCGGCTGCCTTTCCGAAAATGTATTCTTCACAATTGCAACTCTTATCCATGATCGATTCGATTAATTCCTTTGGTTTGTCGGAGGCATAACCGCCATAGTTTTGCTTTTTCATATGCACGGATAAATTAAGAGTTTTGTCGTTTAAAAATAATTTTAGGCAAATCTTCACTGTTACAAAACGTTCTAGGCGTCTATATAACGATCCATACCGGAGCAACACGCTTGTCAAATATCAACGCGATGGTGGTTGTTTGTTGAATTTCAAATGATAACTGACATTAAAAGATCCTATACATATGATGGGGTATATACGATATATAGATGTGATTTGTCATAGGTTAGTATACAGGTTGTACATCTGGTGTAGTATTAGGTATTGAAAAATCCGTTTCAAGACGAAATATGAAACAAATACGTAATCAATTTCATTCGCCTCTGGCTTCATCTACAATTCTCAAAGTCGCAAAAGTTGAGATCGAGATCTGTATATGTAAATAAATATATTTCTGATTCCTTTTCGTATGACTATAATTTCATGTACGAACTTTTTCAAAATAAATATGCAAAAGTGACCAAAAAAAGGGTGAAAAAAAGAAAAACAAAAACTCCTATCATTTTGAAAATATTAATTAATTTTATTGCATTTTTTCTTTTATCCAAAAATATTCTTCAAATTAGTTAAAAAAATTTCAACATTACGCAGCACATATACAAAAATATATTAAAATGGGTACAAAGATTGAATACGTTGACAGCACGCATCTATATGCAACCAAATATATACGTAATTCCAAAGCCATTGCTGTTCTCTGGGCCATATTCACTATATGTTATGCTATTATTGGTATTGTGGCATTTGTGACACCAGGTATGTTTTAAAAAATGTCATGAAAATTTTAACATAATGTTATTAACAATATTTCATATATTTACAGAATGGGTAGGTGATCCGGATAGCGAGAGCGCTGGCCGTTTGGGTCTTTGGCAAGTATGTCAAAAAGATGAAATATTTGATAATTGCCAGCGGAGATGGGAGAATATTATCGCAGTTCCAACATTTTCATTTCAGGTGAAGACAATACAATTAATTCCATGATTTATGATTTTGAGGAAGTAATTATGTATATATATGTATTGTATTTATAGCTGGCCACTTTATTTATGGCTGCTTCAGTGGTATTGGCTTTACTTACAATTTGTTTCTTAATATTAGTTATATTTATGAAATCGACACGAGTCTTTCATATATGCGGTTGGATGCAAATCGTTTCATGTAAGTGATCAATTTTCTAATTTACACGTGATTGATTTTCTATAACTTCTGGTGTTTGTTTAGTTTTATCAATGTTTTCTTATAAGTAAATAAATAAAACCCCACATTTTCAGTGCTGAAATGGCGCGTGCGTGTGTGCGTTTGTGACTTTCTATGTTTATAGGCAAAAAAAAAAAAAAAAAAAATGATTTGACTATTGATTACATTCATTTATTAGTAGTCTTCCATCATTGTATCAAAATGATAGCATTTTCGCGTAATAGGGAAATACATGCATTCCATGCATACACTCGTTATATACTTTTGTCTTCGCTTTTCTTCTTTTTTTTTTTTTTTTTAGCGATTTGCATGATAGTTGCTTGTTGTGCCTTTCCATTCGGTTGGAATTCCGATGATTTTCGTAAAATTTGTGGACCAGAAGCGAATCGTTTCGAATTAGGCCTATGTGGTATACGTTGGGCTTATCCTCTTGCCATTATCGGATGCATAGACGGCGTCGTGTTGTCAACATTAGCATTTATATTGGCCACTCGACATGTACGGCTACAACCGGATCCTTTATATCAAAATTCATTATTTAAAGGTAAGTAACATTAACGATTTCTTTAGGGATATATACCTTAGTGTTTTATTCCATTTTTCTTTTTTTTTTCTTTTTTTGTTATATTCAAGGAGAAATCAACAATGGTTATATAACTGATGCAGTGAGTTTAGCTGGTTCACGTAAAAATCTTAATTTACAACCAATATTATTGGTGGCACCACCGGGTGATGATACTCTGTCACAATTTTCAAGTCGTACGCCCAATCATCGATATAATCGACCGGATTATCACAATTCTATGCATCAATTTTAGTTAATAGCTTAGTTAAGGACACTGCAATAACCTGAAAATTGTTTCCGACTGTTTCTCTATATATATATATATGTACATTTAATAATAAAATTCTACATAATCAATTTATCAATTTTATGTGGAAAGAAAACTTTTGTAAATTTTACCTTTGTATTTAGAATATACACACAAATTTATTTTATTGTATATATATATATATATATGTATATATACAAATATATATACAATGTCTCTATACATATATATTTGCAGGTATAAGTTAAATTATTTTAATTATTATTTCTTCGATTAAATAAGTAAAAGAGATTGAAAATGTCCAACTTGCCAACAATAATAAAAGTAAAGTTAATAATAATAATAATAATAATAATAATAATAATAGTAGACGTAATGAGACAAAATAAAATTAAGATAGAAATTCAGAACAGTAAAAGTTCTTCGCATTTTTGCTTTCACACAAGTCTACCTATTTGAGTTTCATTTGTATCTTAGGACTCATTTTTTATACTCTCTACAGTTGACTCTGAATTCATATGAGCAGTGAATTAACTCTTAATATGATTAAAGTCGTTACTCCTTTTATGAAAATGAAAAACTATGGATGAATGGCATGATTCACAATAATCTTTTCTATGCAAACAGCAAGCGTATCCAAGCATTATCTTATGATCTAATAATAAACGCTGCTACAAAGACTTCCTTCAATCCGAAGTAAGAATGTTGAAGAACTAGGTAGGTTTCATCGCTTCCACAGCGTATTGAATTAAGGTGAAATTAAATGTCAGGTTACTTTTCTTCCTGCATATGCTTCAGCATATGTCATGATATAAATAATTGCCATTCAAAGTAATATTAACGCTTGTCACTTGCTTCTAGAATGTTTTTATCTATTCATTCATTTATAAGAAAAGGCGTGAGCACAACTAATTAAAGGCAAGTTTTATCTCTCCTATAAGAGATGCAAAACGCTTCCTATTCTCGGAGCCCATTTTTTTGATGCCCATAACAGTTTTAAAAAAAATGTATCCACGTTGTCGTGACGTCTGTCACCATCAATTTGGAATTAATATACTTACCATGTCGCCTTCTACTCTCCGAGTCCCTTTATTTGATGCCCATATCGATGGTGTTCCGTCCACCATATTTATTTTAAAATTAACGCATTTTTCGGCAGATAATATATCGTCATTTGGGGATTGCAAAAATAGTTTTAAGCATTCTGTCTTGTTTACTCTATGCTTAATAAGCAAAAAACGTCAAAAAATCCCAAAAACAATTTGATCCTTTATAACTTCGCATAGACATGGACGTTTTTTTTGCATTTTTGTAAATAGTAGGGTTTACCGTAACGTAAATATGGAAGATTTCAGCCCTCTATCCTTCATAATTTGCGAATGAGTAAAAAACGAAGTTGCGTTAAGTTTATGTTCCACTGCGGGCTTCTGCTCTGACCAATTTGGCCCATTTTTCAATACCAAACTGCGCACAAAAATATCGAATGTTTTTCAAGTCGAATTTCAAGTCTATTTTTGTCTTTTTGGCGACCAGAAGAGTGTCAACAACACATACCATGCAGACACCCAGACGGACAGACATGGTTTAATCAATTCACAATTTCATATTGATTGAGAATATATATTTAATAGAGCCTTTGAAGGTTCCTTTTTGGTGTTGCAAACATTATGAAAAGAAGAGTATACTTTTGATTCTTCAGTGATGGGTGTAAAAAAAGAAACAAGAATTGTAACATCAAACCAATTAGTTCATAATTATTTCAGCCATTTAATAAAAGGCAAGTAGAAATAATATAGTTGGGTACGGGCCACCATTAAATACCCTACACCACCCTACAGTTATAGTATACTGTTTTTCGGACGATAAGACGCACTTCAAATTGTTTAAATTATTGGTAATATAACTCGCACTAGTAATATTCAGTTTATCTTCACCCGCGGTACTATCACTCGGCTTGTTAATGTCACCGTTCGTATTACTTTCATTGTGAACTGAAGGCGTACCTCAAATTTAGAGACGATTTACTGTAAAACTATTTTAATCGTATCTTCGGACCATGAGACGCATGCAACAAGAATGTAGGTCCATTTTTCTGTGTAAAAAGGTGCATCTTATAGTACGAAAAATACGGTATACACGATCGAATCCGACCCGTTTTAATAGTGTTTGTCCTTGGGCCAAAACAATTCAGTCACCTCAGGTGAACTAAATTTCATCAAAATATCTCAGAAAATTGCGGCCTGTAGGTAGAACATAAGAAAGCAAGACAGACAGACAGACAGGCAAATTGACAAATGAGATGGGTCTATCTTAAACCCTTCTGCGTGTTACATACGTCCGTCCATACAACCTTAATACGCCAAGTGGCGTAGAGTATAACAACTTTCAGACCTGCCTATAAACAAGCTGTTTACAATATGACCTGAATAAGTAATACGTGCCATGTGACCAATAGATTTACTTGAAGATAGAACTACAGTTCAGATATCATGGTAAGAAATTAGTCACATTGCGTCCCATAAAAGAGAGTAGGCTCAATACACACCGTGAAGAAGCATTTTAGTTCGTTTCAAAGACTTGAACTTTTTGTTGTGATTTTGGAGGCATGACAATCGTAAAAACGACTGTTTCATATCGTGATAGGCACGTGTATATAGTTGATTAAGATTTCAAGATGAATAGCGGGGTCTAAATCATTTTTCTCACGATAAATATGATTGGGCACAATATATATACAGGCAGTGTGTAGAATTTCGACAGATGGACAGATGGATACCAAATTTCAGTTTCTAATCAAATGCTTATTCTATGAGGAAAACTTGTACTGCTGCTCATGGACGTATCCCCTTATCTTTACTTTAGTACATTAGTGGACATGCCTGGTTATAGAGTAATGGAAACCTACCAGAGAGATAATGATGAAAAGTCTTCCTCCACCATTTGCGCCTGCAGGGAATAATAATGTAATTCTCCAATTGTGTGAATATCTTTCTTTGGCATGGTTTTTGAGCTCCAAACCAGATTCAATGCAGGATTTTATGCTCTGATATGTGCACAATGTGGTTTCTGTGGATTTGGCAAAAATTTGTCAATCAAATTCCTTCAATTGTTATTGTTTTATTGAAGATCTCCCTGATGCGGTATAGCCAGTTTTGGATTTGCACTGATGCGTACACAATTTGGTTTCTGATTCCATGAAAGATAAAGAAATGCGAAGAAATAATCATTTCATATTATGCTTTTAGGGGCAATGAATGCAAGACGGACAGAAACAGGCTCAGGCTCTTCTCATCCTATATATCCTATATATTGCCCCGAGGTCTTGTCTGTCTCGTCTGAAGTTAATAGGTTGCAAAGAATAGTTAATACGATCGCTGGTTTTGTGTACAATGTCAGTCAATTTCCATAGTTTAATTACATCTTCCCTCCTTTGTACGCTATAAATTCAAATTCTTGCCTTTCGTACATCTCTAGAATTTATAGGGTTTGCTCTTTGAAAGATCTCTTGTGTTTTGAATGACTCGATATTGGAACTGTTTAATCTTGCAACTCCGTACCTTAAACTCCTAGACTATTTTATTGACCAAATATAACCACTGCAATACACAGTTGACATAAGCTGGTACTTGAGCTAGAACTGGCTGTGGCCGCTGTTATTTCCTTGTAGCTTGCTGTCTATTCCTTACGTCCATTTACTTCTAACACATTTGACTGCAAAGCAGATTCCAGCAGTGGGATTAGCGGTATGATTGTGTTATTTATCTATTAATACATAAAGTAAAGTGAAAAGTTGTAACTTAAATCCTTTAAAGTGATATTTAGAACTGTTATGCGGTACAAGAATATTGTTTTGATCTCTATTGTTTGGGTTTGTATCGTGTATCGTTTTCGTAATATATAAATAAATACAAAGTAAATTAAATATGTACAAAGGTTAATTATTTTATTTAATCTTTTTTGTTATCGTCAGAAATCCGCTCTGACCTGGAAGTGCTAGACGAATCGACCTCGCGAAAAGCCTTAAATACATAAAAGCAAATGATAAAATTTACTACCAACACAGATGCTAGAACCGAAAAGCAATTCACTTGAAATGTGGTTAATTTAAATGATTCCAATAACCAGGATTTCAAGCCATAAAATGTTAAAAATGGAAAAGTGAACATTAACACTGAAAATACTAAAAGCCATAAATAAGCATCTGGTCCATCGGTGTTATCTTCATAAGGTACCGTTGTTGATGTATCGGTATTGTCTAACGTTTCAACTGCATCGATCTCTCCCGTAATTTCGTTCATTTCCAAAAAGTTTTTTTTTTTATTGCTAAGCGAATCAACTATTGCTACGTGCCTATGAAAGATAGTTCAGGATATTCTCGAGTAGGCAAATTATTTCTACGTTTTGTGGTAATATATGGTTAAAATTAAGCAAAACACAAAAAGGCAACCAGCTTTCCTTGTAAGACTCAACGCTTTCTTCAAGCAGCACAACTTAATACTTCATCGGCATGCCACTATATTTTCGCTGTAAGATGAAAGAATTTTAAACATTTATCTACTGTTGACTTGCATTACGCTTGTTATTTACCGCATATTTTCTTCAAAATGTAAATTGAGTAAATTTTTCAACATTCAACATTCAGCAATTGTATTATTTTTTTGTTTTCTATGTTTACATTAATCGACCGTATCGATAGTATAAATTCATCACTGCTCAACTGTTGTTAAGATTGCCAATAGTCCGAACTATTGTTAACATGTACATCAAAAATAAGCGATTCTCATATTAAACGTGGGAGAGAAAAGCAAAATAAAAAACAAACTGTCTAAGGTATGAAATAGGATTTATCTGATGTTAGAACCAATTGAATAGAACTTAAGTGAATTGTATTCGGAAATGTCTTCAAATCGAAACTTGGTTATATTTTATCTGGTCAGTCGTTAACTGTGATGAACAACACTATACGCATATATATAGACCTGTGGTAGCGTTTTTGCTTTGACTGGCGAGGAATTGTATTTTTCAATTTTTATTTACAATACATGTGGGTTGAAAACATTGCTAAACTATAACTAAAATTCTTTTGAAAGACAAAATGAGGGGATGTTACCAGAGAGAACTAATATAACAATGGTGTTTAAGAATCTTTAAAAACAAAGTGGAGTGTTTTATTTATGTAAACACAACTAAATGACAAATGACCACAATGGTCCAACATTTTTTTCACAATTCAATCTAAAAATTATTATGAACTTTTTGAGTGTTTGTTATCCAAAACATAGTAGTAACGCTGTTAATTGGCAGTCACTTAATTGCTTCTTTTTTATTCTCATTATATGCATGGACAAAAATTCTGTGAATAGTTTCTTAATATGACGTTACATTCTCTCAAACGCTTGCAAAGCAGTACCATATAAAATTCTGTGTTTTGAAGAAGAATGTATAAATTGTTTTCCTTTCCGTTTTTAGCTTGGTGTTGAAGAATTCTAAATTTTAATTTTATCATTTCCTTCAATAAATTTCAATAAAAGTATGCTATGAAGAAATATGAAGAAATTCGAGAATATTCTTGACTTTTGTAGAATATTTTCGAATATATTCCAGGGAACAAGTTTTATGAAATAAGATTAACGCGTATCGCGTCATGTACAATAACCCATATGTCATGTGGAAAATTACAAAAATTTGTGAAATATTTGTCTGTAAGCAAATAAAATTATACATATATTATAAAATAATAAGTAAATTAAATAAAGACAAATTATTCCTACAATATATGTGTTTTTTTTAATAAAAAAAATTAAAAATTTTTAATGAAATTTTATAGTTATTATTCCTTTGGCGATTATTAAATTTAGAATTCTTCAATAAATAATGAAGGGAAAAGAAATCGTATTTGCTGCATACATACAAATAAGTTTGTACCATAGCGTATGTTCAGTTAAAATAAAGAATTTTATATGCCTCTGTTTGACAGACGTTTGAAATTATTAATAGAAGTTTTGCCCATACAGATAATGAGAATGAGGATCGGTCACCATACAAAAGTATATTTTCCATGTAATGTACATTTAGGACAAGGGATACTACATGTATTTCAGGGATCTCAAAAATATAAGAAACATAAATATACGATGACTGTGTTGGGCTTTTAATGAAAAATCATAAGTAATTTATTAATTTAATTAATATTTGGAAAGGGATTTACGGCCCAAACTCTGCTAATGACATTTGAAGAAAAAACCTTTTTTGATACTGGCGTTGATATCTTAATTATACTATCAACAATGATGCAGCTTTACCCGATTATGGAGTAACAATATAGCGCAAACTTCAACTTGAGATTTTTATTTTACACATTTAGATTTTACATATTGTTAATTATTTTCCACAAAATTAAATCTCAATTAAGAACCAAAGTCATATATGTTCTTAATTGAAATTGGCAATAAAAGAGTCCTTTGGCTAGACTGGGTATTAGAAAGTGTTTAAGAGATCGTTTTCCTGCAATAACGAAACGTCAACGTATCTGATGCTGCAGTTACAGTCAAAAAATAGTTATATACACGCGGTTTAAGACCCGCATATTAGTATAATTTTGTCATAAGTATATATTAGCTGTATGTATAAATATATAAATTAACGTCAGTTAAAGGTGGCACGCTTATACTCGCTCGTACAGCCCAATACTGTACCGCCGTACGGAGAAAGGTGTAAATACGGAATTGTGGCTAAATTACCGATTGGCAACGCCAATCCGATCGTAGGAGAAGAGGGAGAGAGTTTCCGGCTTGCTTCTTCTTGACTAAACCGCCGTCGAGATAAGACGTGAAAGTAAGGAAAAATCCGTCATCATTCAGTAGGATCTCACGGTATATGGGTCGAATCCGAGGTGTTTAGGCCGTTACGTCTGTAGGCAATTGACAATCGATTATTGGTAGGTCATTTACGTCAAGTATAGGTATTCTAATTTTAATGTTTAGCTGCTAGGCTCTAATAACATAAGCGAATTAATAAGCACAAGTCGAGTTATGACGTCAACAGAGATTAGGGTTTCCTTTTAATGAGTCGAGAAGTAGAGTTCACCAAGGTAAGGAAGCCTCACATAGCCGCTGAGGTGACCTTGGCATCATTCTATTAAAGATAAATTTTTCCAACAAAGGAAAAATATCAAGCATCGCAATATATATGTATGTATATAATGACAATTAATAATGTGACTTATTTTTGCGAAGTCTCGATTACGCGTGAAATATGTACTACCAGAGGGAAAAGAATAACAAGAGTGGCTAAGAAATTTTTCAAAATAAAAGGTAGTAGAATTTCAAGAACTTCTTGTGTTTGTGTTATCAATACCAGCAGTAGTGTTGTTAATTGGCATACATTTAACTGCTTGCTCTTTCATTCACATTATCCGTTTTGCCAAAACTTCTGTTAAAAGTATTTTGATATGACATTACACTAAATCAAACGTTTGTAAAGCAAGAGCATATGCATTTCTGCGTTCATATATGTATGTGTATGTGTATATGTGCTATACATATATGTGTACCTATGCGAAAAAAGGCGGTAAATATAATTTGTTTTCATTCCATCGCCTAAATCAATTCGCGTTAAAGACTTCCAAAATTTACAATCGTGAGATGCTCTAATAAATTCCAGTAAAAATTTTCTGTAAGCCTGTGAAGGTATGGAGTTATTTTCAAATGTTTTTGCAAGTTCGTAAGCGATATCTTCATTTTTACGAACGGGAGAATGCTTATCGCAGCTAATACGAAGTTAACAGGCGCACAGATGGACAGACGAAGAGGTGGACAGTCTTAGCTGTCTTCCGGATTTGAAACTGGCTAAGAGTTCACATAATTTATCGGATTTTTGAAGTTTGCTTTTGCGCATTATAACGATTTTGGAAAAAAAATTAATATATGACACACTACAAAATTAAATAGGCGTGGACAAATTTTCCCGTTTATGTAGGCGCATTACAGCATTGCCCGGCTGCAGAGCACAACAATTTTCTATTCTTTTTGAAAAACAGAGGCGTCGTCACTTTTCATGATATTGTAGGCGTGTGCTTGGACAGATTTGGCCCATTTTCAAGATCAACCTGCGCGCAAGAACTTCCAATGTTTTTGACGAACTTGAAGTCGACAGCTGAATTTTTGCAGCCAGGATAATGTTTACAACAGGCAGACGGACAGACGAGCAGACGGATAAACGGACATTCTTAAATCGATTCAGAATTGGATGTTGATCAAGAATATATATAATTTATGGAGTCTCGGAAGCTCCGTTCTGGGAGTTGCAAACGTTTTGGCAAGCTGAATATATCCCTTATCCTTCGGTGATGGGTATAATAAACGAAAAGTAACAAGTTTGCTTTATAGAAATTCAATTGTTTTTCTTTTTCTTCACATTTTCTTAAATCATACAATTAAGAAAGCAATAACCATAATAATAACAATGACGATAACAACGTTTGCCATTTATGGGCAAATTGAAAATAGCGTGAAAATAGAATTCTAATAATGAATCGAGTATCGAGTCGTTTACATGCATACGTATTTCTTATATTTTGCTTAAGACCGCTATCGATAGCGATCAATTTGTTTCTAGTACTTCTCAATAGGACCATATGTTACGCTACGATAAAAATGGTAATAGCTAGCGTAAGAAGAAATTCAGATGCTCTCGTTTAATAAAATCAAAGGTCTTAGATTTTAAGTAAAGTAATTTTGTTATTCAGCTCGTATAGCTTGAATACGTGGCATGTATAAACTTCCTTAGATTTAATTTCTGTGCTCTATATAAATTCAACAATGTCCGTACGTCTGATTGTTATTAGCTTCAGGGAAAAACTAGGAATGCAAGAGAGAGAGAGAGAGAGAAAGAGAAAAATTAGATCATAAGATTGTTAAATTTACTATATAACCCTAACCCTAACAGCAGGGATAGCATGACCTGATCTCCAATATCGGCGCTTATGGCGATGAGCTTTGATTAAATGTAAAGAATATATGAATTGTTGATCTCTTGTGAGGACCTTTTATAAAACTAAACAAGTGAGAACATTATAATCGGGCAAGGCCGACTATCAAATACCCTATACCACATTGTCTAACATAGTTCTTATTTTCACAAATATTATATCTTGTTTCTATATAAAGGCATATATTTTATGTGCCTATTTCTGGGATAGCGGGCCCAAAACGTGATCTAATGTAGTCCAAGTTTAATCCTTGCATAGAGCAGGATACAAAAATAAAAAGGTGTAGATGGTCCATGTTTTGCAGAGTTCACTTTTGTATGAAATTACTATAAATTTATGGGTCACATTAAAACTTAGATTTTTCTGTGCGACAAAGGAGTAATTTTCGAGGGTAGGATCCGAGATGGTCAGTTATTTTTTTTTATGTTAAATTACTATTATGATATAATTTTCATCATTGATGCAGTGAAAATTATACCTTCTTGTCGTATGATCTTTAGTTTTCATTATATAAGAGGGGATTCAAAAATTACGTCAGTCGATCCAAAGTTTTCATACCAATTTGGAATGCCGAAATACTACTATTTACCCACTTTGGATGCGAAATTTTAAAAAATTGCAATTTTTTTCCATATAAGGATTTTTTCGAATAGGACGTTATATAGGGAGTCGTTGAAAAATGGGACCGATCCGAAACATTTTTAATAGCATTCGTCCTTGGGACAAAAAATGTTACTGTACCAAATTTCATCGACATATCTCAAAAATTGCCACCTGTAGCTTGAACACAAATTTACATGGACAGACATCAGACGAACAGAAAGGCTTAGATCAGTTCAGATTATGATTCTAAATCGATCGGTATAATAAAAGATGAGTCTATCTTAAGCTCTTCTGCCTGTTACATACGACCGCACCAACTATAATATACACTGTATCGTAAGTGGTGTAGGGTGTGAATAGTAGAATTAAGTGATGGTTGTGGTAGATTGGTGTTTCTAAATATTAAATAAATTTTTTAAAAAGTTTAATATCATATCGAAGTAGTTTAGCTTCTTTCTAGTGATCCACGTTATCGTGGATATGTTACATATTTCGAATTTCACGCTGTCAGCAGCAATTAAAATTTTCACTTAAGACATAGCGATATAAAATTCGTTTAGAAAATTTTTTGTACTTTTTCAAAGTTTCATTGTATTACTAGTGATGTTGATGCGGAGTAATAAAGCAAATATAATCTTCCGCGCGAAGTAACAAAATAAAAAATATATATAACATATTTTTATATAACTGTTGTTGTTGTTGTTGTTGTTATTATTATTATTATACTCCTATTGATGATTGTTAGGGAAAATACAATGGACATATATCTCGAACTACTTTTGCATATATATACCATACACAGTGCGTTATAGATACGTGAGCAGGAGTTTTTTTTTTTCCATTTTTTTCTTTCCTTAAGTTAATAGAGTGTTAGTTTAAGATGTTGTGGTATTACGTATCTCTAGTATGCTCTCTTATTGTCTACCCCCGAATTATTGGTGGTTGTTATAACATGCGTGTGTGTGCGTATGGACGAAATGAATTGATTTCGTTTACCCAAACTTTTGCCGTCATCTGGTCGCTCACTTAGTCAATGCTAACGCACGTTGAAAATGCGTTGATAGAATATAATATTATTTGATTTCCATTGCAAGCTCATAACCGGAGCAGGAGCAACGAAAGGGAAATCTAGGAAAAAGAAAAAAAAAGAAAAAAAGAAGAGGAAAAATGAAAAAGAATAAAAACAAAAATCAAATCAAAACGTACCCAAATATTTATAACTAGTTGGTGTCAGATTGTCTGGCTTATTGCACGCGTCACGGAAAGCAGAAGGCATATTAGTTTGACGATTAGGTTTGTCACAAATACCTAAACATATGCTTCAGTATGATCGTCACTGGTTATGTGTGTCAGGCTAATGCAGCTCTGAAAGTTCCGAGAACTGATTTGTAATTTGGTAAACATATATATGTATGTATGATTTATTGTAACTTAAATACAGTTTTAAATATAAAACTGACGACTGATTATACTAAGCGGTACAGCGGTAGACTATTATTTCAAAATTCTCTGTCACGGCTAACCCAGTGTTTATTTAATTCATTTTCCTTTTAGATATTCAAGTGTGTCAATGCTTTGAAGCGACTTCAAGCACCTTTTATAGCTTTTTAAGCTCTCCTTACAAAGATCACATAACTATTTTTTTTTTTTTTTTTTTTTTTTATATATATAGTATTTTTTATGGCTTTGCACAATTTAACTATATATGTGAAAGAATCATATTATACATGAGCGTTATGTGTTCGAAGATCGGCATAAATAAGATAAGGCATTCAGAGTTCTACGCTTTTCAGACCGTTCAGAAATGTTTGTATTCTGGCCGGTTATCTGCGATAGAATCTTGTTCACGAAGTCTGGAAACTTCATTTAAAATTAATTTTAAACTTATATCTGTTTAGTTCGGTTACGTAGAGTTTGCAAATCCGTTAAAATGATTAAAAGCCTAATTCAAAATTAGTAAAAGGTCGAATAAGTTTTGAGTGTTTTTTTTTTTTTTTTTTGTGTAATAAATATTTGCCCTTTATGTAGTTACATACGCTGGCCGATTTCATCCATGTTGACTTATTGATGCTTGCAGTATTAATGGGCCTAGGCATGCTTAGGTATTAAAAAATTCGATATAAACTGCACATATTATGGTTCGTTTGATTGATTTTTTTTTTTTTTTTTTGCTTACTCTGTGAATTAAGATGTCTCAACAGCATATGCTGCCTTATTCGCCTTTTTGCGTTTTGCGTTTGGAAAATTCTTTTTCATTT
Organism: Glossina pallidipes; assembly: GCA_000688715.1. NCBI lineage: Eukaryota > Metazoa > Arthropoda > Insecta > Diptera > Glossinidae > Glossina > Glossina pallidipes. The sequence goes on from KK499992.1 coordinate 30,811, forward strand.
TTTTTTTTTTTTTAAATTTTTCCCTCTCCTCTTTCCTTTTTATTTATTTATTTTTTTTTTGTTTGTTTATTTTCGTTAAACTATTATTAGCTTCAGCTAAATTGCTGCCTTTTTATTGATTCGCTTTGATTTTATGGGGACTTAGAAATGGGGCGTTAAACAGCTTAAAACGATGATTGGTAATCATCTTAGTCATGGTTATTGTTGGCTTTTGATGAGGTTTTTTTGCTTTTCCTACTTCCTTTCTTTTAATAATTGCTAACAAGGATACCTTGTGATTACCATTTAACGGGAAACAAAAACAAAAATATAATTAAATTTATAATTAAATTAGATATCTGCAGAAGAGGTATAATGTGAATATTTTAAAACAATCTTTTTTTCCCGAATAATTATTGTTTTTTTTTTTTTTTTTTTTTTTTTTTTTTTTTTTTTTTTTTTAATTGTCAAGAGCAGTAGGAATTCTAAGCCCATTTATATCCATACACACCATGTGTGCATGTACAGGATAGACCGAGCTTGTACGAAAGAACATAAGATAGACCCGCCTTTTATTAGATCGATCAATTCCGTATCATTTTAGAGTTCGATATAAGCTTATCTGTCTGTCTGTTTGTCCGATATTTGTCTGTCTCATAGTTACATAGTCCGTGTTAATTATACCATATTTAGTTTTTAAATAATTATGTCCCTCGATATTCTTGGTTCAATTCATCTAATTTTGAAACTTGACGTCGATAGTGTTTATTAAACAACAATTTTCAAATTCAACGTAAACACGAACTTAAGAAAAGTACAAAATTATAATATTTTTGCTAACTGTCGGCCGAAATACGGATCGATATGCTGCTTTTTTCAATTTGACTGCGTGACTTTAAAATACGATCAATCCGTAGAGAGGGGAAGACGCATATATGTAAATCCCTATTCATGTCGATGGAAAATAAATAAATGCATATATATACACATATATATGTATATATAGCAGTGCAGAGTGATAAGCTGACAGCGAATAGTTAAACGAAAGAATGAACATGACCGAGAAGTCGTCGTGCTGCCGTTAAAACTTTTCTTATTTACTAATGTTTAACTATCTCCCGCCTGTTCCGCCTGAGTGGCCGAGTAGGCAAGAGTCTCGACTAGCAATTCAATGGTCGTCGGTTCAAACCTCAAGTGCGGTAGAGTTTTTAATAATAAAAATAATAATAATATTAATAAAAAAAATAAATAAATAAATAAAAAGCCGAAAGCCTTAGATGCTAGTGCTTTTAAGACTTTAGTCTTAGAATTTATTTTCTGGCTAAATTTAGATAATAATAATAATAATAACTATCTCTCGAATTTGAAGCACTTTTTAGCAAACCTTAGCGTATTATGAATTGCAATAACAGAGTGCTTATCATTCTTTACATGTGTATATGTTGACGGTGGCCGACGGAATATGAGGGATCGTTTCCAATTACTTTCGTCTCTAGAAAAAGGAAATATGCATTTTTCGTAAGATTGGAAAACAGCTTAAAAGTAGAAAATGCAAAAAAACCATGCGAGGAGTAAATCACTATTAGTGCATGTGCGTTTTTCTCACAATAAAGTACATACCATCAATATACGTTCTTACGTTTCATGGATCGAATCCGGGTCTTTAATTTAATATGCCCGATATTTTAACCACTACGCCAGCCCTTAGCCGTATCGGCATGAAGGTTACATCCAACTTTTCACTACTTTTTTTTACGGGTACGCAAATCAATGAGATTCAATCTGTTATTATACAGCGGAAGAGATAGGGCAGTATCCCACTCCAAATTTCGCAAAGTAAACATCAAGAAGTCCCGTTGAGAAGACTCCAAGAGATCAATATGGCATCTATAACTCGGAAGCCAAAGTACCGACGAGTAATCAAGAGTTGGTCTAACTGAAGAAGTATACAAGCACTTCGTAACGTATGGGTCTTTAAATTTGTTAGGTCATCTTTTTATAAACCATAAAAGGGATCTAGTTTTATTAGCTGACACTTCACTATACCTGTCAAAGTTGAGTTTTAAATCAAACACTCGATCCTAAGTCTTGCTTGTAACTATATATTGAGTTAAAGGAGAAGGACGGATTTCTTATAGATTCCTTATAGGGGTTTAACGTCCACACTTGGCATGAAGCCTTCATCGGACGGGTTGCCTACAACCATCGGCAATCATTTCAGTCAATTGTGGACCCCGCAGGGAGAAAGGCAATCCCTATTGAAGGGGGCGTTGCTACCCTGAGGTATCGCGATGGAAAATGAGTGTGGACCATTTTCTCGTTTAATGGTTTACGTCGAGGCCTAACTAAGCACCTTTTAGATGGGTCCCTGCGAAACTTTGGGGTAACCACAACCACCACGAATGCTCCCCGAAGGGCCGTACGCGAGCAGTCAGTTAAGAAAGCATTCTCCCGATAGTCAGATGGCTAGTGTGCATCTTCCTGCCAGGAGCAATCTTGCTCTTGGGCAACCTGACCCCCATGGACGCCCTTTAACTTTATGGTTTATCGCTTAATCATAGAATTTACACCAAGATACACATCTTTGAGTGCTCTCATACTGTACGCGGCCGCAGCCGCTCTAGCCTTTGGACTATCTATTCTACAGTAGGCCAATACAGTTAATATCCTCTCTCAAGAAAATAATGCTTCCAAGATTGTCATCACAGAGCACACAACCAACTGTGCCCCAGCCCTCTTTAATATCGCTGGTCATTTTTCAATTTGATGACCTCCACTAAAGAGAACCGAATGGGGGAAGAAAATGCTCCCTTTTCATTAGAAAAGAAAGCCCCCTTCCGATGAGACCTCTAGGCTTCCAAGAGAAAAACCAGTCACCTCGTTTATACATAGCAAGCCTTAAACCCTTCCTTGTCATTGACTGTGCGAATCTCAACAGAGAGCCTAAAAGTAACAATCAATGTTTATAGCGAGCCTCACAAAAAGGTGAGAGTCTCGGCAGATCTATGTTCATCCAAGGGATCCCATAATTCCGCTCTTCAGGCGAGGGGCACTTTAACATTGTCTGCAAACATTAAACCACGCAAATGTTGAATGCATTCGGGAAAGTCATTCAAGCATAAAACAAATAAAAGCGTACCAAAATGACTGCCCTGAGGAATAGCAGAAGTGATGTCAATTACTCTGGATTGACAAGAATTCAGCACAACCCGTTGGATGCGACCAGAGATATAGCTACTGAACCAGGCAACCATCCGTCGTTCGAAAAATCAAGGCAATGTAATTTATAGAACAAAAACCTATTATCAACTCTGTCGAAAGCTTTGGAAAAGTCCATGAAAATAACATCATTTTGTTTATGATCGGAGAATGCCTTGTAAATTGGATTACAAAACTCCAAAAGATTAGTAGCCGTTGATCTTTCCTTTGGAAAACCGCATTGATCGTGAAACCAGAGTACCAGTGATTCAAATAGTTCGGGCAGTGCACTAAGTTTAGCAATTCTCAATAAGTTTCCGAGAACCACTTTTCTAAAAAGGTTAAATAAAACTACTCTTCCTAAACCGATGAAAAGTAACTTTTTCGCAAACAGACATTAAAAATGCGTGTGTATTTGAATATTAGTAGACTTTCTCGAAAAAAAGAAATTTGCAAAAAGGTCGGTTATTACAGACACATCTCCAAAGCTGTTGACGGAAGGACATCCTCTTACTTTCCGCTTAGAACTTACGAATTTAACGAAACCCTAAGGATTTTTAAGAAGATTGCGTTCGCTTGCATCAATAAAACTGTAATAACAAGTTGTTTTCAGGAAGCTACAATCCCGTCTAGCGCTAGAGTATAATGTGTAATCTCTAATCAAACCATTCCGAGTGAATTTTTTTTGAATGCTCGGTATACCATCGTATATAGTGCTTGTGATTATGTCTAATTCTTTGAACTAACAGTCGTATTCTGAGCAATGTTGCAAGTTGGATACCAGTTGCCAGCAACAAGAAAACAAACAAAACAATTTTATTCCGTTGAAAGATGACATTAGATACAAAGTCATACAAAAGAAACTAGAAGAAGAAAACGTAGTCATAAGCTCATCATAAAGTCATCCTAAGATTCATCCCCTTTTAGAAGAGGTCAAGAACCTAAGAACAAATTGAGTGAAGTTTTGATTGATATTGTAATTCTTCCAAAACATACGGGAGAGTAGAGTAATTAAAAATTAATACAATTTGATTAACATATGTATGAAAAAAGTTCTTTATGCCATTTAAATTTCTTTAAACTCCAGTCAAATATTAAACTCATGAGCTAAGTTATCGTTACCGTTTTATGCAATACTTGTTATGTGCGACATATTTTATCCATAGCTTGTTTTTGTTTTTGCAAAAAAAAAAAATTCATACTTTTCACTTAAAACAACGTTGAACGCCTAAAGGAACTTGAATTTATGCTGTCCATAGGCGAAAGTCGTTGTGTTAACAAAGGACCACTTACTGTGTGACTAGTTTTGTAATTTATATGAAATGTCAGTGAGAGCAGTGATATGAAAAATATCCGACATACTTCTTCAACTTATATATGACTTTACGCCCTTAAACTTTCTCGGACATTTTTTTTTCACATACATATACATATACATATGCATATACATATATATGCGTATATGGAATACACATAGAATCGACGTACGTTTCTGATGTAGAATGATAGCCATTCTTTATTAAATCATACATTTTTTATCCAATGCTTAATAAATTACACAGTTTTCATGTGAAAAATTTATGATTTGTATATATATATAAGAGAATGAAAATAAAAAGAAAATTAAACCATTTTTTACTGTTTTTGTTTTACTGAGCGTTGTTCTGTTAGAGGAAACCAATTTTACATTTATACAATTGCAATTTCTGTTACTGACATTTAGTAAATTTGAAAGTTTCAACATAGAATGCTGGTTAAAAAACAAAAAAAAAAAAACAAAAAAAACAAAAAAAAAAAAATTAAATAAAATATTATCAGAGAAATAACAAACATAAATATTGCACATTAAATTCGTTACACTTGTTGTAATTTCTCTGTTTCTGTTTTCTGCTTTCTATTTGCTATTTTCATTTTTTACTTTTTCTCTTCATTTCCGAATTCTTATTGCGAGAATTTCTTTTGCGGTTTAATCTATGCCGCGGATCCATAAAATGAAATAATGCGTTAGCCAGTAAGTCAGAAAAAGTCATCTTTTCATTTATCATAATCAGGTGCCCTTCGATGCGTTTCAAATGTTAAATTCAAATTTTTAATATGCATCGTATAGGTAAGTTAAGTAAGTTGCAGTTAAAAGACGAATTATGTTCACCTTACAATTGAATTTTTGCGGGTCACAATATATTTAGTTGTCCTTTGACAACCGGTTCTTTCATTAGAAGCGTAGTTATATAACAGTACTGTAAGTATAACTTGCTATGTAAGAATAAACGTTCCATCAGGTTAGTATAACAATACATACTGAGCGATCAATAGGTTGCGCACAAGTTGCTTACAATTGCTGGCCTACATACCTAAGGTGGTATTGCTTAATATGCTTTACGCAACGGAACGTAGGTAAAATCATAAAAAATCTGAACAAATTGTGATCGAATATTCTCTTAGTTGTGCATTGTGTCTGTACCGATCAATCGTTCAGAATCTACTGTAATATATCTAACAAGTTCAAGTTCCATATCTCTTATAGATAGTGAATTGTATCATGATCGTGACATGAATCGTGATTATTCTGATATTGATGTTTTCAAGGGTTTCAGCAAACGTTTCCTCCGGGTTATAGATTAATATCTAATTGCTGAATATAGTCCATGGTCATTAATTCAAAATTGATGACTTTTTTTTGCGAGTTTCTAACTCCATTTTTCAAAACTATTATCGTTGCGACAAGAGACCAAAGAAAGAACAGCCAACAGACAGGAGAAGTCGAATACACCTATTGAGAATATAAAGAAATCGTTACATGTACATATTTGAAAGGATAAGGTCTGATGAGAGTTTTCGTTTCGTGTTCGTGTTGCAAACGCAAGAACGAAACTAATTCATCGATGGATGTAAAAGGATTGTTTGGCGAGCAGCATTATTATCGGGGCAAAACCTACCTCGACCTAGAAGATCTATTGTACTCGCCCATGCCACGAGCCCTTCAGTTTTGGGACTTTTATAAGTCCCGCCACCACCCTTGGATCGGAGTACCATACCGTGTTCGGCGTTGTGAAATGCTCGCAACGCACATGGTATCTGATTCTGCAGATAGCCTAACATTCGCATAGAATATGATGAGACGTTTTCTTCGCCCCTTGGCGGAATTTCACATGAATTGTTATCGGACATTGGTATCGAGAAGCCCGGGACTAAACACAGGTCGCTTCTTCTTAATTCCAGTAGTTTATGTACCTGTCCAGTACATTGCTTCCAACAGCAATAAGGAGCATTTAAATATAGTTTATTGACTTTCCACATATTGCTTGACCATGGCTGAACATGTACGGGGATTTGTTTAATAGGTTAGACTAAAGAAAATGTAAAAAAAAATTGGGAGAAATGTTGACTTCAGATGACAACCAAATTGACCGGCAGATATAATTTTAACCTTACAAGTGATAATCGCAAACGCAGAGGCTAAGTAGCGTTATATGTACGCAGCATTTCAAGCTCCTAAAAGAAGAAGATTCTTTAAGCGTATACTATAAAAAATATATATAAATGTATACATGTATACGGTCTGTTTCATGAGGAATTGATGAAGTCAGTGTCATGAGATGACTTTAAACTTTTTAATGGTTCGGAATAACAAGTCCATTAAATTCAATTAGTTGTTGGAAGCAAACTACAATTATTTTGTTCTTAAGTCCTGTGAAGTAAGGCGTTGCTTCATGGCTCAGATAATCCCGCGAAACAATTATGAAAAGTTTTCGACAACATCTCTTATAGATTGCAGGTAGAAATTTTTACGGCAATTGGGTTTGTATTGATCGTATGATCCCGTTTGCCACTTGCGGCGCAGTTTTAAATCGTTTTGGCAGACAAGGGGGTGTAGTAAGGAATCAAATTTCAAAAATATCCTTCTTTTATAAAATATATATATGGGGCACAAACATGTCAGGGATATTTTCGCAAAATTTTAAGTAGCCGGACTAGTAAAACACCTGGAGGGAGAGAGTGTTTGAAAATTCGAGCCATTAGCTCATTGAATATGAGACACTTGCAAAGTATAATCACTTTCTTCTCAAAACCGTCACCTTTGAAGGTGATGGGCACGATGTGCCAGAATCTTGTTGGGATTTTGACAAATTCTTCTGAACGGAATTGATTACTGTCTGAATGAAGAATTTTTTTTTTTTCTTTGATTATAATCGACTTTATAAGGCATTCCACGGTACGTGATAGATTTTACCGACAATTGTACCTTTTTGCATACAATCGTGTCGAAGATTCAAATTTCCATTGTCTGTACCGTATGCCACTTGCGGTACAAGGGTGTATTCACTTTGCGGGGGTGTATGCGACGTGATGAAGCGTTTGACGTAGACCCACCTATTGTTTTACCGACCGATGTTGAGCCACTTTTTGAATTGTTCTAAGTTTGCCTGTTGTCTGTCCGCTTGTCCGTCTTGTTTTATTGTACACTCAACTTACAGGTCGCACGTTTCGAAATAATCTGTTGAAATTTAGTACCACGAGGAGGGTTGCATCAAGAACGAATGCTCCTGAAAATGGTTCGGATCGGACTTATTTTGAAAAATCATTATATGAATGACTATATTAAGCGAAGTGATGTAGGATATTTAATGATGGGCAGTGTCAAACATAGTTTACCATAGTTTCTTAATTCTTCAAGCGTTAGTTACATTTATCTACTAACAGAAAATATTTGATTTGAAAAAATTTTAGAAATTGTACTTAAAATGTTACGAGTTTCGATAAAATAAATCGTTTTTCATATTAGCAAAAAAATTGGAGAGCAATGCTTGAAAGCGATGTAATCCTTTAACATCAAGATCATAAGACTTGACGCACCCCATTGATCCTTTCGTTTTTTTGTTTTTTCTTTTTTTTTTTTTTTTTTGGGGCTAAAGGAGAAACTTTACGCAACATTGCCGAGCCTGTTTATTGATCACGTATCTCGTAATTGAATATTTTTGAAGAGAACGAAAATATATAATGAAAGGATGATTTCGTTGATCGAAAAGTTTTTCTTACATTATATATAACTTGTATGTAAGTATTATCTAAGAATAATGAAAGCGATTAATATGTTTTCTTAGGTAATGAAAATTTTCATTTCATAAAACTAAGAAAAAGAGAAATTTGTAAGGAGATGGAGAAAAAAATTCGGCCTAAACCATATTAATATAATATCTTAGCGATTTGCATGTATGTATGTAGTTGAAGTTGAACAGTTAATATTTGATAGTTTCTGTTTTGTAAATTTAAATAAATTACTTTTGGAAAACTTTATAAATTTGTTGAAAGCCTGTCTAATACACGAAATCCTTCGAAAAGTGATAGTAGCAATAAAGTATTTATTTGGGAAATGTTTTCAATTAAAATATATATAGCAAGAAAAAGCTCAGGTACCTTTTTGAAGTGCGCTGTAACAGCGTAATGGTAACACAATGAAAAATATTTTACTCTACGTTGGTCAGAGTCCCTTTACTGCTGTTTTTCTACTTCTTTTTTTTTTTTTTTTTTTTTTTTTTTTTTTGTTTGGCATAAAAAACTTTTAGCAAGTGTTTATGAAATCATAGAAAACTATGATTAAATTGAATATTCAAATAACCTATCAAGGCAAAGTTGAAAGGAATGATTTTTACAAGAAGTTGCTTTTTTTTTTTTGTTTTTTTTCACATACACATACATATATATGCACAATGTTATGTTGGGTTATACGTTCTATGCATTCAGATTTCTTTATACTCATCGTATTCACAATCGTTGAATGGACCAAGTATGGAACAAATATTTTCATGAGTTTCATATCATTGTCATCCTGATGATTTGGTCAATCGACGAAATTGCCATGTTTAGGGTTTAGAAAATTCTCGGGTGATTGTTGAGAAACGCTCGTATTCAAAGCGAGATATGTGATGTGTGTGTGATCTCTACATGGTTCATTTAAATTTTGCATAACTTTTAGGACACTCTGTACATATATTGGACAAGGGTTTTTTGAGGGAGGTGTGCGAAGAAGCCCTACATTGTCCTATTCATATAAAGACTTTTCAAAATAAGGCCCCATATGGGAAATGGTCCAATCCGTAGCATTTCCAACAACGTTCGTTGTAGGCCTAGCAAATGTATGTCTCAAAAATTTTCGCTTGTAAATTGTAAATGCGATAATAAAATGGATAGACGGACAGACAAGTTTAACACGATTCTTTTTCTGAATTGATCGCCGATCGCAAGTCCTTCCGGATGTTGGATACATCTGCATAAAGTTAATATATCCTTGTACTGCACCTTGCTGTGTAGGGTATGAACATGTAAGACACAACTGCAAAATAAAAACTAATATGAAAATTACAATTTGAAATTTGAAAGAAACTAAAGGCAAATCGGTAAAGTAAGAAATTTTTGGTAATCATGCTTGGAGCAAGTAGACAGATTTCAGGAAATTCAAGCAAATAAGGAAATAAACGCAATGATAAAGATTCGAGTATTTATACAGATCAAGAATATATTAAATTAATTAAGTTTTCTAATTATATTGCAATGTGTTACAAACATTTGGCAAATCAATCAATCAAAAACAAGTAAATTATAAAATTATACTTACCTAACACAAACAAACACACACACACACAACATATCATCGATGTTCATTATAATAAGCAGTAAACAAAAATGAAAAAATAATTTCTTAATTGCCGGACATTTTTATACTAAACTCATATGATTTAATATATGTATATATATATAAACGGTAGCAAGCATATTTCTGATCAGATCATGATAATAATTTTATTGAATGTTTATACCAAATTTTGAGTGAATATTTGCAATGCATTGTGATCGGTGCGTTAGACAGACAACTCTCTGCGTTTACTTCTTCTGGGATGAAAAATTGAGTTTTGCCTCTAAATTCTCGCAATTGCGAGGCAAAAGGAATTACTGAACCGCCTTAAAAGTTTACCCTGATCAAGATAATGTACTGTGAGGAGTAAAAGACGTCTCTGGTGTTGTCCTCTGTTGTTGTCTTTGGTCTTGGCGGGAGAAGTGTTGCATTAAGTTGGCATGACAAACGACGGGATTGGGGAAACCCAGAATCAGAAAGCAGTTGTCGGTAGGATTGGCAAAAGACAACCTCGATGACTTCGAGGGGTTGACAATTTTCGCTTTCTTTTTTCTTCCGTTGCGGACACCCTATGATATGTTTTAGTGATAAATTCCGTTGCCTAGCGTATAAGATTTTTTCTTTTTTTTTTTTTTTTTTTTGGTTTAATAAAAACGACATGTAACCTCAACTTTAGAAATCGATCCGCAAACTTAATCAACGAGGAGCACGACAAAACATCTACGAGCGTGAGTAAACTAATGCAGAAATAAAGAAAGATATCGAACGAACGTCCCGGGGAAGTATAAATTTTTTTATGGGCGAGTCTGGCAATCGGCGAGAAATAAGGGCGCGAACAGCCGCCCTCATAGTACACTTTAAGGCTTCTCTGTCTATTGTATACCTATCCTATAAGATCGATGGATGAAAAAGAAATTAAATTTTTTTTTTTTCTCTTTGTACATGTAAATATAATATATTTTATATTTCTTCATATATATATATATATATATATATATATATATTTTTTATTTTTGTTTTATTTTCACTATTTATTTATATTTTTGTAGCATTTATTTAAAAAATTATTAAATATAAAAAATAGTACAAATTTCTTCCCCACATTTTAAAACAAACATTACTGAGAAATCTACAAATATTGACTAAGTATTACAGATAACTATATATATCTATATATATATATATATATATAGATATATATATATACATACATGGGTATGCATATAAATATCAATTAATTTACTCTCATTTTTTTGACGATAAAAAATGACTAGTGAATAATGTAAAATATTTATAAATAAAAATTTATTGAATATTGAATAAAATCGAACGGTAAATTTTTCTACCGTGTCTTAACTAAACCCAAAATAAAAAAAAAAAAAAAAAAAATAAATCCAAGCTCTTATTATTTAATATAATTACGATAACGAAAATATTACAATTACAGTTCTTAGGAGCGGCTAATAGCAAGGAATGAACGCGACAGATAAAGAAAAAAAGAAAGAGAGAGAGAGCGAGAGATAGAGAGAGAAGAGGGCCAGAGAAGGTGAAAGAATGAAATACCCGGAAAAGATTGAAAATGGAAACCAAAGTATATTTTATAATATCATTTCATTTGAATATTTATTTAAGAGGATCACACCCGACTTTACCTACCATTCATTATCCTTGACAATAATAATAATTGTTTTGATGTTTGTTAGTATTAATAAACTCTGGAAAGAGAAATGACGAAAGGAACTTATTCTCTATGCATTATTATATTATATCATAGGCCATTTGTGGTGCGCTTGTGTTCCAAGGACGAATTGTGTGGGTTGCATCATTTTTCGATCACTTCCCTTGTAACACATTCTGCTTTTGAAAAGTCATTAACATGTAAAAGAGGGGAGTGGTTTAGGGCGTTTACTGGTGAGTCATGGCCCACTATAATATTTTTACTTGTTGAAATTTTAGCAAGCAAAACATATACATGTGGTTTTCTTACAAATCTTGGTTAACTTTCCCATTCAAAGACGCTCTTGCCGATTTAGGATAAACGGATAGATTTCAACGGCGATTTTCGATTATTATGCAAAATTTTCATTCATTCAAATTTGTAATGAAATATTCAATCTCTTTTTAGATATTGTTCGATATAATTTCCACAAAGATTACCTATGTGCGAGCAAACTCATTACGTTTGCAAATATAAAAATTGTACTTTTTTTTCAAATGACGGGATTTGAATTTGAGATATGGATTTTATAGACAATTTCGATTCGATGATAAACGTAAGTGGATGTTGTAAATCTCATAATTTTCGATGTGAAGAATGTTAACAATGCAAGGACATAGGGACCAACGAATTGAAACTGCTTAGATTTGTATGGCTTAGAAACAATAGCGGTGTCTCGAGGACGTAAATTTTCCTTTCTATACTTCAAAATATGTTAATTTTTTATAAACTGAATCCTGTGGCATTTGTAAGGCAAAAGGAAAATAATTTACTTTTCATCAAAAAATCATGTGGTCTTTTGTTAGACATGAGTTAAGTCTCAGCATGACCACTCAAAGAAAAAAAAGGTACTTTACATGAAATTTCTATTTTTTCTTTTTTTTTGTGTAAGCATTTCTTGTTTGAAAATAACATAATTCCGGATAACTACGTCAGACCAGGTAATACAAGAGTATATTAATTTTGTGCCGACGACTTGAGATGAACCAATCTTTTATTATATCGATCGATTCAAAATAACTTTTTAAATCCATCTAAACTTGTCTGTCCGTCTATCCATATTGTTCTATTGTGTTATAAGAAGCAATTTTCGAGATATTTCGGTGAAATTTTGTACACTAACGTGTATTCGATTGAAAGATGAACGCTATTGAAAATGATTCCTATCGGAGCACTTTTTCGATCACATCCCATATCTAACGTCATATTATTTACATAAATAATTGTAGGGTGTGATATTGTGGGTATTTAATGGTGGGTCGTGTTTATGATAAACGATCTAAAGGATTTTGATAGATCTAAATCGTTGTGTGTATATATGTATTTCATGCATATAAGTTTTAGTATGAGTAAATGGTGCATTATTAATAATTCATGAGAATTAAAATTCCTTCCGATGATGGTGGAGTTAGAAATATAAACTTAAGTAAATTCTTGGCTTTCTTTGTGTTACGCTAAACTTAAGACGAATTAAAACCTTAATATAAAGTATATGAAAAGATCACAATTTGTTGTTGTTATTCTAATCCATATAAATAACTTAACCACATTATTAATTATAATTAAAATTTGTTGAACTTTGTAATTAACATATTTAAAGAAATACTATGAGCTATCATCTTGCTCAACATCGTCATTAATCAGTACATTAGATCCCGTTTTAAGTAGAACGTAACTGTCACGATGAATTAATTTATGTTGATGTTGAGCTATAAAACCGCTGCCACGTCGCAAAGAACGTCGTCCCATCTCTAATATTTCGAGGGTCGGATCGCGAGCGAAGACATAGTTCTGATAAACTCGCACAAAAGTATACATTATTGCGAAAGCTCCTCCTAAAATCATAAGATACGACGTTATGGGTATTATGGTGGGAGCAAAAACGGTAGCTAAGTAAATCCAACGTCTTATAACGGGTGTCAATTCGGAGACGCCTTCTTCCAACCACATTATTGGGAAATTGAAAGTGCGAAAATTTCGTACGGCAAAGACATCCTTCGCTTGCGTAACTCTTAGATTAAGTTGTATACGCACTTGGCCCTCCAGTGGTACACCTAATTTCTGTAAGAATTATTATTATTATTTATTATTTATTTACTATTTATAACATTATTTATATAACTTATTGTTATATCCTATCTCGTAATCCCGTTTGTCGTACAGAAGGACTTCAGATAGAATCATTTTCTGAATCAATCTAAGATTGTCTGTCCGCCCGTCTGTGCATGTAACCTTGCATTTAACTTATCGGTCGCTTCATTATCAAATTTGAGATAAAAAGTAATCTTATCGAATTTGGACCAACTAGATCTACTGCTTAGACAGTGCCCTACATAAGGGCTCTCACGAAACCGAGTCCTTCTACGGCGACAAAGCTGACTGTGTAATTTGTTATGACAAGAAACAATTAGAAAATTATAAAATCGGACCATGTTCGTTGACGTCTTAAATTTGAAGGCCGATATGAAGGCTTCCATGAAAATTATCGATTTACATAAAAATAATGTGTAATTTTTTGGTGATTTAATAAAGAAAATGAATGATTCGAATTGGCGAAGCGGTGTAGCGGTGTATCTAAAGGTTGGCTTTGACCAATCATAGCATTCTTACTTGTCTATTATTATTTTACTATTCATTTTCATGGTTCATGATTCTTACTTACCGGTTGTATTTTAAAATAGGTTTGATGGCGTTCTTTGCGTGGTTTTAAGCCTTCAACCGTTTCTAATAATTGAGCGTCGGCTTGATAAAAATGCGGATTAGATAGATATACCGGCGCACCATACTGACAAGGTGAAATATTTTGTAAGCCTTTTATGGGTTTGTAATCACGAGCGTCAAAACAACGATTTTCCAAATTATGCTGCGAATCACCGTAAGAATCTTCTGGTAAATAATAAAGATCCGCATGGATGCCTGTGAAATTTCATTATTTAATAATAAATGAAAAGATTTTCTCTTTTGCTTTCTTTCTTTCTTTTTTTTTGTTTTTCGTTTTTTGCAATCCTTACCGTCCTTTTTTATGCCATGTGAATATTTTAAAGGTATTACTCTGCATAAATCCTTATCGTAAATATAAACTATATCCGATTTGGTTATATCGCGGGGTGGAAAAAACGAACCCTCTGATCCAGTAATACTCGTACATGGTCTCTGTTTCCAGTGCGGTAAATAATCTAAACCGTTCAAACGCTCTATATAACCAAATTCATTCATTCCATTGTGACCCGTTTTGATGGTAGAAACTTCCGTTAGAGTGCCATTACGCTACAATTCAAGGCATAATAATAAAATTTTATAATATGCGATTTTTCTCTTTAACAATAATAATACTTACTGCTAATAATAGACCCATTCGTTCCATGGGTCGTATATGTTTTGGATAGAAACGATGAGCTAATGCTACTAAAGGATCATCATAACCGAAAACTAATTGATCAGCAGTTACATTAATAAAAGGTTTAAACTTTGCTGCTGTCAAAATAACTGATATCGTCTTCGATAGAACATAACCCAATTTCGGACTTAAACTGGTAAGAGTCTGCAAGGTAAAGAAAAATCAAATTATATATATATATATATATATATATATGTATATATATTTATTCTATTAGCTCAAAATGTATGTCGAACGTAAAAGAAAAGGATTTCAATGAATAGTTCGTTCATGGAATTTTATACCATATATGGCCGATGTTTGGTGCTGAATGAATTAACATTGTTTCGATCAATGATAAAACTGAGAAAATGAAAAAAAAAAAATCTTTTTCTTATATATCGATAAAAAAGATAATTAAGCTTGTTTATCGTATTCGATTAATACGATCACTAACATTTGACATATGAGACGATTTCTTTATGCTGCAATTATCAACTCATTTATAAATGAGTTTTCAAATTAAATAAAGGCCGTTTTAATAGTGAGAGAGCATGTCATGATGTCGTTAAATGAAAAGTTTTGCAAAATATGAACCAAAAAAAATAAAAAATAAGTAAAAAAATTGTATTCGATCGTGACCGAACCTTTTATACCCATCAACGTTACTCTAAAAAAAAAAAAATATAAAAACAAAAAAAGGAAAAGAACTAAATTTTCATACTCTATGTATGGTGGAGGTTGTTGGACTTTATGGGTAACAAGCAGAGAATACCGGAAGCAAAGGTTTTTCACAATTGTCGTTGCATTCATTCATTTTATCAGTTTGGGTCATTCTCAAATTCTTTTGCAAATTTCTAGGCAATATTTTCAGAAGAGTGTTTAGATATTACAAAGTGTGGCACATAAACAGATGGACCAACGCGCATGCTCAGATGCCGTCCGAATTCTAAACTGGCCAAAAATTTATATACTTTTTGGCTGGTTTTCCAAATTTTCGGTAACGGCAGAATGCTTATCACAAATACTGCACACAAATGGACAGACGAACAGGCAGACATGTTTGGGTGCATTCAAGATATGCAACTGGCCAAGAATTTGTATACTTTACGAAATTTTTGAGGTTTACTTCCACGTGGTATAAAGGTATTGGAGAAAAATTAAATTGCGATACAATACAATATTGGATCGGCGTAACGGATTTACCCCATTTTTTGTAAAAGCGTTACTCTAGCGTCCATAGAATATATCATCAAATTTATGTAAATTTATCTGCTATAGTTTATGAATAATAAGGGAAAACACAATCGTTCATTCCTTTTGAAGAGGAGGGGTGTTCTCTTATCTACGTGATAGTGTAGCCGTGTCCTTCGACCGATTACGCCTGTTCTCAATACCAAAGTCCGTGCCAGCATATGCAATACTTTCCATAAATTTGAAGTTAATCGCTTTTAGAATGTTCATACAGACGGCGAGACGGACAGACGGACAGATGGACATGCTTATATCAATTGAGAATTTGATGTTGACAAAAAATATATATATATACTTTGTGGGGTATGTGAAACTTCGTTTTGCGCGTTATAAAGGTTTTGACAAAACGAATACACGCCCTCCTTCTCCGGTGGTTAGTTCAAAAAACAATGCAAAAAAATGCAATTTTAAATATGAAATAAAAATGAATGAAAAGTGTATAATAATAAATAAGTTAAATCTCTCTACTTACCAATAGAGGTATATTTGGTGTCACTATCGGAGTATTCTTGTCGATACTCAGCTCAGGAACAAATTCAAGTATTTTCTTATGCTGATATGATACCGTAAAGTTGTCATGAAATTTAACATTCACTTTTTGCATATCTTCTCTGTAAATTGAATTAAAAATGTTCGTATATTTAAATATTTAAAAATTTGTATATAATTTTGAAAAAATGATAAACGTATATGAAAATTATTAAAATTATTTAATAATAAAGCTAAAGTCAAGGTTAGAATGCTTGACCTTGTAAATCACATACCTAAATAATTACATATATGTATGCATGTAGATAAGTACATACATGTATAAGTAAATGAAAAAGTTGTTTGAAAAACTCTAAACTAAAGTTTGTTTAACCACTAACTAACTATACTACGATATGTAATGACGATGTTATTTAAAAATGAATGTCAAGTTTAAAGTTACAAAAAAAAAAAAAAAAAAAAAAATAAAAACAAAATCGATGCAATTTGCATCAGCACGCTTGCGTATGATTGCAATTTATCAAAACCAAACAAATATTCATGTATTAGAAAAGTGTTTACAAAGCGTTTCGTTTTTTTTGTTATTTTTTTTTCTTGCACAAATCGGCTTAAAACCACAAAATCGTCTAAACGTTATAGTTTTTCTAATAAATCCCAAGTTTGCGAATCTTTATAGCTATGTCGTAAAAGTGTGAAATATATTATGTTCTTTTTTTAAATTTATATATATATATATTGTTTTTATATATATATATATATTGTTTTTATAAAAAATTATTTATAATTTATTTTAAATATATATTTTTTTTTTCAAAAACGTTATACGGAACGTGTCCTATCTTCTTGAAAGCACAGATGCAAAGCTTCCAAAATGAAGAAAATCAAAAAATTTTTCATCATTACGTAATTTTTATCTAGATAAGGAGGCGGGTAAGATAAATTAACATGTGAAGAAAAGTAGAATAGAAATTATTTACTATACGATGTAAAGTTAAGTATTTATGCCGATATTTTTATAACTTTGCGCCTGGCATCCACTACATGAGGTGCCTTAGCACAGGTGCATACTACATATTGATTTCAGGGGTTATATATATATGTATATATACACGCATATAGGGAGGTTGCATACATTTTGGCCATTTCTTCACTTGAAAAAGGAATTCATAGTGAAAAACTGATACGATAGGTTTTAGGCAAAGTCTTGAGGATACGGTCACACCGCTCGGGACTTTACATCAATCTGGCTGTCGGCCAAAAACGCTTCCGAGTTTAATTACTATGCCCCAGTGCTCACGTCAAACGTTGCGTGCATCAAGGATGTTCGGCATTGTCATGTGAGTCTGAAAGACGTTGGCCAGTTGCAGCGGCTTAGCTGTGGGTGTGCCTTTACGTGTCGGTTAGCGAGAACAGACTGCTTTCACCGTCCCCTGATATACGCAATAATGTTTAGAGCGCGCTTATCATATGCGTAAACAGATCTTTTGACTTTTGCAGATAGTTAGACAATTCAGGTTCAGCCATCACCTATTTACATATAACCTAACGCAAGAGACCGCAAAGCCATTGCACACGATGACTCCAAAAACCTTTTACATTCTATTTATATTGTTTTCTAGGATCGTAATTATTTTGGTATTGTGTTCGTGTTGGTGCCAGCCGGACGTTCCTTTGTTCTATTTTCTTATTAGTCTGTCATCTCTTCGCCCACCTCGCCAACTCTTGACTCTTTGATTAGAATTTTCGTAATCATAAAAATAAACATTTAAAATTTGACTCACACTGAATTAGAGGCAAGAAATATTACCACAAGTAGCTTGCAATTTTGAGATTGAAACGAATGATTAACTGGGCAATGTATTTATTAAAATCCCTTACCCAAATCTTAACGTCATAGTTTCCTTCATTTTTCACAAGATTTGTGGTAACATCATGCCGAGAGAACTTGTATTGGTTGAACAGTGATCCATCCATCGACCCCATCACCGAAGGATGAGGGGAATATTGATTTTGTGAAAATGTATGAAACGCGCGGAAGGAAACTTCAGAGAGCCCACAAAGTACATTTATTCTTGATCAGTATCAAATTCTAAATCGATTTAATCGTGTCCGTCTGTCCTTATGTATGAACATTCCAAAAGCTATTGACTTCAAATGTATCAAAAATATTGCATGTGCTGGCACGGACCTTGGCATTGAAAAGAGGCCTACTCGATCGAAGGACATTCGTACACTGCCACGTAGATGAGAGAACGCTTCTACAAAAATGGGAAAAATCCGATACGCCGACCCAGAAGCAAGCTTCAAAACCAGCCAAAAAGTATATATATCAGATTCTAAATCGATTTAAGCATAACCATCTGTCCGTCTGTCCGTCCGTCTGTGTATTGTCTATTGTAAACATTATTCTGGCCGCAAAAGTGCAAAGCTATCGACTTCAAATTTGGCAGAAACAGAGCAAGTTCTTGCACGCAAGTTGGTATTGAAAATGGGCCAAATTAGTTGAAGGACATGCCTATGGTACCAAGTAAACTGAGAATACCACTGTTTTTCAAAGGGAATGAAAAATTGGTTTTTTGCTTATTACTCATAAACTATGGCAAATAAATGTATAAAAATTTGAACGCATATTCTATGAGCGATGCTGTAATATTTGCGCACAAAATTGGAAAAAAGTGACCATGCCCACCCAATGTTATAGTGTATCAAACTTGAATTGTTTTTTCAATATCTTTACGCAGCGCAGCAAGAAGCTTCAAAAATCCCATAAAGTATATAAATTCTTGGCCAGTTTCAAATTTGCAATGTACCTAAACATGTCCATCTGTATGTTTGCTCAACTTACTTGTTTTTTTTCTAATTTTAACACTTTTGCTTGACTTAATTATTATTTACGCAGAAGTTAATGGTAATAGCAAATCTGTCTCGTTAAAAATCCAACTTTCAAGTAAATCTCTATTATTGCATGTTTTAATGAACAACAATGTCGTCGGTAGTTGTTTGTTTTTAAAAAATTTATCGACTAATGTTTGCATAAATAATTTATGGAAAGTTTATATTTTAATATAAAGAATTTGTTGTCGCTAGACTTCCAAGTGGAAAAATCCATTGATTTTTATACTCTCACAGCATCAACAAATAAAATAATGAGAAGAAACGCTTACGAATTTTTGATTTTCATATTTACCATTAGAGTTATCGAAGACACGGACCAGGAGATATGGGAGGGTAAAAAAGATGTTTTATAACACCTTTAATAGCCAATAACAATTGTTATAGGCCCTACACATATACGTATTCATGTTTGCCATTAACATGACAAACTGGCGCAATTTAGTCAAGTTCTTAGGTTTATGTGTCTGTTAGAAATTTCAACTTAAGGGCAACGATTTTAAATAAAACTTTCAAAATTTGTCTACACACTTTCGCATCAGCGTTGCATGTGATGTCTACAAACTCTCACTATATACAAAGGTGTTTGAAATTTGGATCACCGGCTTCTACAAGTAAAAATGATCAAGCAATGGAAAATACCAGTGCACATAACGGTTGAATTCGATGGTGTTGACCTTCCTCTATATAAGGTAACAGTTTTCCATTTGATATTTGATATTGATCTGTTTAGTGTATGCCGACGCTAAGCATGGTGAGCTCAACATTTTTTTTCTTACAAACTTTTTATTTTTGTCGCTTTTTTGAAGAGATCTGCCTATGATGATGCTGCCAGAGTTGTCCAAGACACGCTATTGCCGTTCGATTGGGAAGTTTTGTCATACCCAACGTACTTATCAGACAGGGTATTCTGATTACCACTTGTTTAGATCGATGCAGCATGACTTGGCGGGCACGCGGGTCCGCAAAGTTGAAGAAGTGAGAAAATGGTTCGCTAGATGGATCGCTGCCAAGCCAATATAAATTCTTTCGATATGATATCGAATATTGTAAAATGTTATAGAAAATGATGGAAACTATCTTGTGTAATATGTATTGTACCAATTTTCCACAAAAAGTGATCAAAATTTTTGCAAACACCTAAAAGAGAAAACTAAAATAATTTTGAAAAAGAAAAACGCGATAATTTCATTAATAACTTGCGATCTAAAGCTAATCAAATTAATTTGCTGCCGGTATTTATTAAAGCCATTACAAAAGCTCCTAGCTGACCATGTACCAGTCATTGAGAAAAATATCGATTTGTAAATATTTTTGCTGAGTTATATGCGTGCGTTCAAGTTTCCACAGAAAATGTTTGCTTATTTCCGTGGCGGAAATTTTAAAGTTAAGCACATGTCGTTCTCTAGTCTCATCAATTGTCAATTAAATTCTTCCAAAATTCGAAGAAAGCGATGAGAACTGGCCCACACATAATACGACAATGATGCGCAAGAAAGATGAATGTACAAAATAGCGAAAATTGTAGAAGCGCTAGCACATGTATAATGCTGTGAAGTTAATGAAATAGAAAAAGAATTGTGCATCATGGGTTGTTTTAACGTAGTCAGGTGATTGAGGTCATTGTTAGGTCAATGTTGCCATAGGAATAGGAAAGGTGTCGTCGTGCATCACAACTTGGTTGGCAAATTTTGATGCATCAATCGTATCTTGGGCTGTTAGGCTACCATTTGTGTTGCTCTTCAAAACGACTTGATTCAGTTTTTCGCCCAGAAGTTATATAGTAATCGCATTAATTAATGGCAAAGGGCTATCAATACGAATGGCTTTTATATGATAAAAGATAAGAAAAATGCCTTCGAGTTTGGATCAAAAAGAAGTTATATATATATATATATATATATATATATATATATATATACTTTTCTTATTCGATTACTTGGCGATTTTCGTTAACGATCGGTTAAGTTGGAGTATATTCAGCAATCGTTTCTTGCTGTTTATTATTTGATTGCCATTTCATTTTAACTGCGACCACATGGAACTGTCTAAGACTGCTTTGAAAACACTTGTTAGTCTCTATTGTTATAGGCCAAAGACTGTGGTGATCTTTGATTATATTTCTTGTTTATGTATGTATGCCATCACTTTTATTTAAAAAATATTACCGACTTTATGGTACGTTTGTAGGCAAGTCTTAGTCAGATATTTTTTAAAATTGAATTGAAGAGACATTCAACTGACTATATAGATAGATGGAAAGATAGCATATAGATAACATAGAGATCATTGAAAAAGTTGCATTTAAGTTAATAATAAGATTGACATGATTAGTTACTAAAAAAGTTTTACTTGCACTAGGTACAATAGTGACAGTACGTTATAGGTATCGTAAGGAAATCAAGAAACGAGTTTTTTTGAAAACATCTCGAATATTGTTTTAATGCCTAATTTGCTATCAATAGTGCAGGATCTTGAGATCTTTCTAAACGAAGAAAAAAAAAAGCAAGCAAGCAAGCAAGCAATGATGTAAGCCGTCGCTAAAATTAAAAGATGAAAACGGAAGTTCATTTACGATTGTTTACTTGCTTTTGGTATTATAATAATAACAACAACAATATGTATGTAGTTAAAATTGTGTCTACATACAATATGCTCTTGATTTATCTTTATATATATTTTGATTTATTTGTAAGTATATATATAATGTGATATAAATTATACAAATATATATTATGACGAAGATGTTATGATGTACTGACATTAATATGACATGAACGAAAATCCTTCAATAAACTGGTTCTATAACAACAGTCAATCAACAAACAAACTTGGCATTAAAGTTGTTGTTATTCAGGCATCATTATCATCATCGTCATCACAGGCATTAACAGCAACAATTTTAAGGCGTAACACCTATGATTGGTGTAATAGATGCGAAAGATAATGCGAAAACATATGTATATGTTGTTGTTGTTGTTAGTGTTGTTTTAATATTAAAGCGGTCTCGTTTCATAAATTGTTATATAATAGAATATTAAAGCAATTTATGTTTTTAGCGGCGACGTTTAGAATGCAAAATAAGCAAAAAAAAAAAAAAAAAACAAAAACAAAAGAAAAAGCCCGCATACGAACGAAGTGTGAACATCCATCATTGCCATTACAATTAATTTAGAAGAAATCACACAGAATTTGTGATGTAGGGTATAAAAAAACTCACCCAATGGGAACTACATTTTGAGCTATGCTCTCTATTCGATATACAACTTATGTATATGTATGGATAGCAAAAAGCGGGCCGAAACACGAAGAAGAAATTGTATTACGAAAGTTTTTGGGTTTTAAGAAAACTTAAACAAGTGTTTTTGTACCCTACACCATATTAAATTTGTGCGGGTGCAACACCCGGAAGGGCTTGAGATACATCCTCCTTTTATTATGTTGGCCGATTCAGAATCAAGTTTGTCAGTTGTCTGTCTGTTTGTCCGTCTTGTTTTATAATTGTATTCAACTTGCAGTTGAGCAAATTTTTGGAGATATTATTATGATGACATCTAGTACACTGACGTGTCTTGACCCAAAGACGAACGTAATTGAAAGCGGTTCGAATTGAATCGAGCGCTTTCTCTATTTTGAAAGCCCCATGCATGCTATTTTGAAAGCCCCAATATAATGATTTCACTAATTTTTATGTATTATACCTTAAGACTTGCCTTTAGTTCCATGCTTAAAAGGCATATTCTTCATGTGCATATTCATGAGGTCCAAAGCGCAACCTAATGTAGTACATGTTTAACCCTTACATAGGGCAGGATTCAAAAATAGGCGTAGATGGTCTAAATTTTGTAGAGACCTTTTTTGTATGAAATCACTATAATCTTATGAATCAATTTCCATCACCATATATTAAAACTTAGACTTTTGTGCTCTACATAGGATTCTTATTACGGCAGGATCCAAATATAAATGTAGATGGTCTAAATCTTGTAGAGTTCATGTTTGTACGAAATTACTATAATATTATGGGTCATATTAAAACTTATATTTTTCTACTCAACAAAGGGTCAATTTTCGTGAAAATCCTTATTGGAGTAGGATCGAAAATATAGTCCAAGATGGTCCAAATTTGGCGCAGTTAATTTTTTTGATGTTAAATCACTATTATAATATAATTTTGATCATGAAGCATTGAAAGTTATACCTTCTTGTCGTGTGATCTTCAGTTTTCGTTATATGAGAGGGGTTTCAAAAATTGCCGTGTAATTTTCACACCACTTTAGAATGTCCAAATACTACTACTTAGCCATTTTTGCTGACAAATTTTGAAAATTACAATTTTTTCCCTTATAGAGGGATTTTCAGAATAAGGCGTTTTATGGGGAGTCGTCAAAAAATGGGACCGATCTTTAATAGCGTTCGTTTTCCAACCAATTTTCATCGACATATCTTAAAAATTGCCACCTGTAGCTTGAACACAAATTTACATGGGCAGACATCCGACGGACAGACGGCTTGACAGGGTTACATCAATTCAGATTATGATTGTAAATCGATCGGTATAATAAACGGTGGGTTTAGTGGTGTAGGGTATAAAGAAGAACAGATAGATGAACGGTGGGGAAAGCTATAGAAGACTAATAGATATTAAGATCGTTTAAAATTCTCATGCTTCAAAAGACAAATATTTATTCTTTACAAAATCACTAATATTAATAAAGGATCCCTATGGTATAGTACATCTACTAGTCAAAGTAATCGAAAGGAAAGCAACGACTTTAAAGTAAGCAAAGACTTTAAGGTGAATGCAAAGCAAGCGGAAAAATTAATGCATTTTTAATAAGCATGAAGAATATTTCGCGTTATGCGATAATTTGTTGACTGACAACTGAATGCTGATTGGATAAGAAAGTCATTCGGAAATTAAGTCTATATAGGTATATAATAAATAATAAGTTTGTAAATATAATAAATAGTAAATATAAATGAATTCAAATGCGATTCGAGTTTCATTCATACTTTGTTTAAGTACATTTGATATCGAGTGTGTACCTTAGCATGCATTAATAATTATTATTAACACTCAAACTAATTAATTAATTACTTATAGTCGTGTTCTCGACTTTGAAGTAATATAAATAAATGAATATCGAGTTATGGCTTAATTAATTTACCGTTAAGCTTCATTCATTAATTTCTTTTTATGATAATAAAATTTTTTTTTTGTTTTTTTTTTTAACAATGACGAGGAAGTTAGAAAGTAAGTCGTTGATAAAAGAAATAAAAGAAAAGAGAAGGAGGATAATTTGGAACTTGACTATCCTTTGAATATATATTCAATGAAGAAATCATGTTTTTTGCATTCGCGACCAGGTGAAGGATTAACGTGCTTTACCATATTTCTCGGGAAATTTTGATCGCATTTTACTACCTACAGTTCATTTTATTTGTCAGATCAGGGCGAGCAGGTAGGATCTTATTATTTGGCGTATCTTTTATGGGATATAAGGGGCATTTTAGACATTCATCCGGAATCGAAGCAACGCATCGGTTGCTTGTAAAAACTTATGCGACAGTTGTAAACACTTGGATCCACTAAAGATAGTTTGCCAAATTTGTATCTGTATCGAAGAAGATAGTCGATTTGGGCGATAATGGCCCATATCTAGCCAATTAGCAACTACAAAGGATCTCGGCATCCAGAATTTCATTGTTAAAGAAGACATCAAATCTTTTCAAATTCAAATGTTTTATTTAAGAGGGGATCGAAGTTTGTAGGCGCTGTCTTCATTTGGAGAATGCTTATCACAGATACTGCAAAGTTGCGCAGACAGACGAATGGACAAATGAATAAACGAACATGCTTCGGTGCATTTCAAATTTGACCAACAATTGATACACTTGACGAGGTTTTTGAGGCTTGTTTCTGTGCGCCATAAAAATATTGGAAAAAAAAATTAAAATTCGATACTGTACACTATAGCATTAGGTAGGCGTAGTCGGCATCGTCCAGAGAATATACGTTTACATTTTTTTTGCACATTTATCTCTTGTTGTTTATGACTAATGGACAAGAAGCCAATTTTTTATTCCTTTTAAAAAACAGAGGTGTTCTCAGTTGACATGATACTGTAGGCGTGTTATTCGACCGATTCGGTCCATTTTCAATATGAATCTGCGTGCAAGTGTTTTTAATGCTTCTACCAAATTGGAAGTCGGTGTCCTTATTGGTGCGGCCAGGAAAATGTTTACAACAGACTCTGCACGTACAGACAGAAGGACATGCTTAAATCGATTCAGAATTTGATGCTAATCAAGAATATATATACTTCCTTCTGAGCATTGCAAACATTTTGACAAAATGGATGTACTCCTCATTCTTCGGTGATGGGTATTCAAAAAATGGTCGTTCAAAAAATTGGGGAAAGGACGCGTGCTTTAAGCTTTTTTTTTGTGGAGATTTCATGTCAGTTTACAAATTAAAAAACTTTCATGTAATTATTGGAAACTGCTGGCGAAGTATCTTCAAATTGCATGAATTCTTTTCATTACAATATCGTTTGTAACGAATGTTGTTTTAAAAAGTTGAATAGTGTTATGGTTATGAGTGTTTACTGTTTACAATTTATTCGACTTTAAACCTATGGCTTCTTTTTATACCCTACACCACTTGAGGTGCAAGGACAAGGCACTAAATTTGTTCGGATTTAGGGAACTTTTAGAAGGACGTGAGATTCAGAAACATTTTTTTTAATCGTTTTAAAGCTATTTGTCCTGCACTGGCAGGTCTGGTTTCTTATGCTCAACATAGGTGTCCCAATTTTTGATGAAATTTGATACAGTGATTGGATTTTTTGATCTAAGTACGAACACTATTGAAAATAGTTCGTATCGAATCACTTTTTCGACCATTTTCCGTATAACGGCATATTTTGAAAAGTCAACATATGGATAATTGTTGGGCGGTATAGGGTAGTCAATTGTGAGCCGTGCCCTGTTATGGAATTTTTACTTGCTTTACTTGTAGTTAATTAATTACCTGTACACAAACGGTCCGACTTCTTGTAGTCTGGGTTTTTCGCCATTTAGAAAACCGTCGGGATTTGTTACATTAAATATATAAACCTTGGTTAAACGTATCACACCCGGCCTTTGCCAATAATGATAACTTAAAGTATTATTCCACAGCCTTAAATTCTGAAATATAAAACAAAAAGGAAAGATAAAAAAAGCAAATTTAAAAAACCTATATATATATATATATGTAATAAATTCGAACATTTTCAATCGTATAATCGTTTACCTGTAATATAAAATAATCTAGCCATGGTATTGTGGTTAAAAGTATGCCTAAAATTACTGTAACTATACCAATAATTATCACAGCTAGTCTATCTGCAAAGAAAATTTGTAAAATGAAATAACAATAAATTAATATATTCTTCGAATGAGTTTATAATGCATAAAACTTTCTATATATGTTAGATATTGAAAAAAAAGTATTTTGTTTTTTTATTTTTTTTTTTTTTTTTTTATTGTTTTTCTTCGATTAAATGTTTTTTTAATTTTTTTTAATGAAAGCTTTTGTCTTCCAAAATGAGAAATAATAGATTAATTATTGCGTTTCAACTAATGTCATATTTGGTTTTTTTTTTTTTCTTTTTTTTTTTGCATTTCAAATTGTCAAAATTTATAATTTAATTAGGAAAGAGTGTTAGCTTCAGCACAGGTTGCAACTTGTTCACATATTCTAACAAATTTTGCTTTCATAGCAATTTAAAACTAATTTGATGTAATTGGCGTATAACTCGTTAGGTAATGAAAGGAATTTATCGTTTATCCATCTCTCTCTCTCTCTCTCTCTCTCTCTCCGTCTTTTGCTATCTCAGGCAGTGGTAGTAGTGTTGCTTGGAATTAGTTTTTAGTATATTTTTAAAACATAGAAGAGGAAGCCATTATGTAGCGTGCATGGCAGAGAATCGTAGTGGGTTAAAAGGCGGTTTTCAACTAAAATTAAACACAACACTTTCGTAGTCCATAATGCTGGTAATAGTGTTTCTTCATTAGATACCGATTTTAGGTATAGTCAAATGCCTGATATATTCGCAACGCTTTGTTAATTTCATTTCCTATACCTTTTCGATTCTTAAATACGAAAACTTCAAACAAAAAACGAAAAACAAAACTTGCCCAATGTCGTACGCCATAGGAGATCGATTTTCATCGTGATGTGATAACGCAATTATTTATTTATTTTTTTTTTTTTCACAGCATACCACACATGTGTTCATTGGCTTGTGGTATAAACTCTATATTTCCTTCAGTTTCATGGGATGTATTGAATCTTATAACAAGTAAGAAAATTATATTCGGCCGTCATCGAATCTCTTATACCCATCACCGTTATGCTAGCAGAAATTAAAGTAAAGGAAAAAAGCTTAATTTTCACACTCCATGACATTGGGTGGGTGGGTGCGGTTGATTTCGTTTTTTTCATTTTCAGAATAAAAGTGAAAATTATGTGTTATATGTGTCAACCGTGCAAAGCACAGTTATATGGACAGGCGAACAGGCGAACATGTTTAGGTGTATTCCAAATTTGAAACTGGCCAAGAATTTGTATACTTCATAGGGTTTTCGGAGCATGTTGCTGCGCATTGTAAAGACATTGAAAAAACATCTCAAGTTTGATACGCTATAACGTTGGGTAGGTGTGATTAATTTTTTTCATTTTTGTGCGCAAATACTTCGGCATCGTTCATAGAATATGCGTTCAAATTTTTCTACATTTATTTGCTATAGTTTTTTGAGTAATGAGCAAAAAACCAATTTTTCATTCCCTTTGAAAAACAGTGGTATTGTCAGTTTACTTGGTACCACAGGCATGTCCTTCAACTAATTCGGCCCATTTTCAATACCAACCTGCATGCAAGAACTTGCTCTGTTTCTGCCAAATTTGAAGTCGATAGCTTTGCACTTTTGCGACCAGAAGAATGTTTACAATAGACATTGCAAAAACGGACAGACGGACATTCTTAAATCGATTTAGAATTTGATGCTGATAAAGAATATATATATAGTTTGTGAGGTCTCTGATGTTTCCCTTTGGACGTAGCGAACGTTTTGACAAAATGAATGTATCCCTCATCCTTTGGTAATGGGTGTAAAAATCTTTATGACTTTTATATGAGGGGTATATTCATTTTCAGAATGATCAAAGGACACGCCTAAAACGCCAACCGGCTTATGCTAATGCTTTCCGTGCTTTTTGCTTGTTACTCATAAAGTACAACACTTACACAATATAAATAAATGTCCACTTTCATTCTGAAAGCCGAAAAAAAAAGAACAGGGACATCCGCCCCAATATTATAGAGTATGAAAATGTAGTTCTTTCTCAATTTCTTGTAGACTTTTTTTGGATAACGGTCATGAATATAAAACATCCGGTCGCGACCTAACATAATTCTCTTATTTGTCCTTCTTTCTTCACATTCAGATTCGATTGCCTACTCACCGTAAGTGGAGTTTTTGTAAATGTCTCGCGAATTTGTTCGAACTCTCAATATATTTAATTTTTTCTCATCAGGTTGGCAGGCGAAAATTGTTTCATCAATCAAATATTTTAAATGTACAAAATGTATATTATTTCGATTCCTTATTTGTGGTCGGCCGCGTAACTTAAATGCTGGCTTCGAAAATAAACGTATCGCGAGGTTTTCTTTTTTTTTTTTTTTTTTTTTTGTTGCTTTAATTGGTTAAGCACATTTAAGTTATGGATTATTATTAAGAAATCTAGACAACATTTTATCCGTCTTATGATTTATGATAACGACTTAACACTTGATATTTCACTATTTTGAAGATTATCTTCGAAAGCATGCCTTGCTATTGAAATGCTTAAGCTTGAAATTGTTATTTATTGTATTTCTTTTTTTTTTATCCCACTCAGCAAAATGTAGCCAGATTTCGTAATAGAAACGGAAAGTGCTGCGTCTTAAAAAAATAAAACAACAATGGACTAGAATCGACTAAGCGCAGTTGCAAAGTTTTTTTTTCTTTTTTTTTTGTTCTTTTCTTTTGTAAAAAAACTTTTATTTAATTTTGAGTTTTAGCAGCAACGAGTGTCCTAAATGTGTATTAAGCCATATCGAAGAAATATCTATTGCCTGCCCATCGTGGTAAACGTTTAAAAGAAGCACCCAAGGTATGGATTTAATATTATTATTATGTTGTAGCTATTGTTCTGCCAAAGTTTTTTTTTTTTTTGTTTCTTATTTTTTTTAATTCATACACATAAGCACGTGAGTTTTTATTAAGTTACGTAATACTTTATATTTGATTAATATAGTTTTTAATTTTTATATTTAATATCTGGTACATGGAGGTATCTTCAATCCATTCTTCGGTTTACAACATTCAGTCGACCATCTTATCGACTCTGTAACTCATGCATTATGTAAAATGAAGCGATATTAAAATCTTTTAATTTAGTGAAAAAAAAAAAAAAATCTCTTCCTGTCTTGCTTTTAAGTTTCTTCTCAAATGATATTAAGGATTTCAGAAAGCTTAATATTAAAACTGGAAGGGATACCCGCACCGAATCTCATCATCAGCACGATATGTTTACGCATATCAGGCCGTTACATAACGAATCTACTGCGGCAACATAGGCTGCTCTTTACTTTGTGTTATTTATTACAGAATTTATCTTATGTTTTCAGGCTTATTCTTATTATAGCCTTCGCTATACACATACATATATGTGTATTTCTATATTGCAATTAAGTGACTTTCGCAAAAATTCAAAGACAATTTGTTTTGCTAAAACGCTTTAGAAATTTTTGATTTGAATATTCTTACGTCTGATATTAAAGTTTTCAGTCTTCACATGTAAAAATGAGTCGAACCTTACTTCGATGTGTTGTTCGGTGTAGCCTTCGATTCAACAAGCACCGATACATTATAGAAAAAAGCTGGAATCGAGTAATTGCTTACATTGCCGCTAAAACGACCCCTACGACGTAGACCCCTATATGATATATAAATATTTTCATAGAACAACATTATATATGTTTAAAATATATACACTACAACACAGTAGAAATAATGCTGAATCTAATAAAAAAAAATTTTATAAGAACGATTATGTTTCATCGACATATTTATATGCTGACAACTACAAAAAGGCAAGCATAGGCACTAATTATTATAAACATGCTCTAAGCCAAATAAAAATTTTTTTTCTACTCGTCTCACGCGTGTGCCTTTGTATTAAATTTAATACGTTTCAATGCGTCTTTTATATATACATATATATATATATACGTGTGTGTGTGTATGTTCGATTCATTTATAGCAGGCGTTAGGCATAACATGCAATTTTTGCAACATGACAACAGGTTTGTAATCGAAACAACAACAAAACAATCAATCATAAACAAAACAAAAGGCAATGAATGATAAAGAGCAGGAAAGATAGACATCATAATCATACCTATACGCTTGCATACACATAATATGAATCTGTTTTAACGTTATTTATAATTTAAACATTCAACAAAAGTGACAAACAATTATTTTTAAATATAATTGAAATAAAAACTTTGTCTATTTGAGTTTACAACACAATATAATTTTATTTTATGTATGCGTATGCGCATAACACATATATATTATATATATATATATACGCTTTTTCTGCTGTTATTGTGCTTTATTTCTCTTGACCTTGTCTGGTCGCTCATTTTCAAATTTGATCTGAGCACAAAATGCCGCAACTGATATTACTAAAGTATTTTCTTTGTCTTCAAAAAAAAAAAAAAAAAAAAAAAAACCCAAAAAAAAAATAAAAAAAAAAAAAAAAATTTTTTTTTTTTTTTTTTTTTTTTTGTATCATAAACATATGGACATTATTCTTATTTCTCCGTTTTCTTTTCAAGGTTACCACCGATAACGGTTAAAAAATAAAAAGAATCAAAAATATGAAAGCTAATAATGGCATCATAGCGCGAATTTTGGATACGTCACATCGACGAAAAGTAGAAAAGAAAATGTTTTACTTATTTATTATCCGGCAGTAGAAGAGTTCCATAGACAGATTAAGGGGCTTTACATTTTAGATATAATATTATGTGCAGAGAATCAAAGATGAATTCTTCATTGACATTCCTTTCCTTCCTGCTCGCTGTCTTGCTTGCCTTTGACGTCGCCGCAAAGTTTCATATCAATATATTCATATATTCATATTGTTGTAGAGTTACATGTAAAGTGTGTTTTTTTTTTTTTTTCATTTTTGCAATGGCTTCCGATTACCCTTACGAGAGAAAAGAATTGGATTTACCCATACGATCTGATAGCAATCGACCAATAGAGTGAGTATCGTGGAGATACGATGAAGATGAATCAATCGATCGAAAACATTGCGTCAAAGTAGCTCAAAAGTCAAGTCACGTTGACAGTTCCTCCTGATTATCGCAGCATTGCACATTATGAATTTCTTCCAAGTCTCAGGCCAGATTGTTGCAGACATATATTATTTGAATGTTGTAAAATCGATGAAGGCAATGAAATTGCGAGATTTGGAAAAGAAACGAATTCACTTTAGTTTTTGATCACAATAGAGTATTTGTATCTTATGGCCAGAGCTTTGCAAGGCAATTTTCAAATGGTCTTCCATTACACATGCGATATTGATCTTAAATCGAGCAGACTTATTCTTAATTGATGATCCCAGAATAAAGTTTCAAAATAGAAATACACACCATGGACGCACGGACGGGCAAAATACTCTAAAATACTATAGGAGCAATACGCTTACATCGCAAATGTTGATTTAAAACGTGATACGGACTTTGATATGATAAAAGCCTCCACGTAAAGCTAATGAAGTATGGACGTACGCACGGGCAAAGTACTACAAAATATTTTAGAACCAATACGCTTACATCGCAAATGTTGATTTAAAACATGGTACAGACTTTGATATGATAAAAGCCTCCACGTAAAGCTAATGAAATATTTTGCAATTTTTATGCAGTGTTTTGGTTAAAATGCTTGAAGTCATTAGTTTTAGTTTAATGGTCTTCTAGGTTCTTCCTTTAATTATTTACTTTTGCGTTTGTCTACTTTTTTGTGTATTGTTTTCTTTTTTTTTTTCTTCTTAAGAAATTCGCGCGTTTGCTTCTTCTACGCTTTTATTTTGAGGGGGGAAGCAAGAAGGAATAAAAATCGATGCTAAAATTACTCTGCTCATCCACTCATGCTTAAGGCTCACTAAGGCTTTTCCACCAATTGCTATAAAATTCTTTAAGAATTCATTAAATGAATAAAAAGACAGACGCAGAGACAAACATTGCCAGTATCAATCCGTATACGCGCAAAATCGAGTCACAAATCGAGTAACAATATTTCTATTTTTATCCCAATTAATACGATTCCTATTCATACGACGTTAAATAAAAAAAAAAAAAAAAACCGACCTAAATGTCATTGCAGTTTAAAAATTATCTTGTAATATAAGAAGTGTGGTGAGTATGAATATTATATATATATATATATATATATATAATGTTTTGTCAGCAAAAAGCAAGTGGAAGAAACCGAAATAGCGAGCGGCAAAAACTTAATAAATGGTTTATATCGCTATGAGCATATCTGTAACTACATATTCGATACTCTATATTTATATATATATATATATATATATATATATATATGCATGTATGTATATAATGCATGGTTAGTTTCATTTATCTGCTAGGGCTTGCATATCCAGTTTAAATATATTTACTTGTCCTCTTCATTTTCTTTATTCTTTTTATTCACAACTATGTACGAATATTTTGTTTGGCTTTCTGAAAACACTTGGTTACAACGATCTGCCCAGGTAGTGTCATTTTTCAAAATTTATGTACGTTTCTTTTTAATTTATTTAATTACAATCACATCTCACGTCTTCTTTTTTTGTTTTTTACTTTTTCTTTGAAATCTTTATCTTCATAAGCGTGTCTTGTTTCTTGTTAATGCCATTCTGTCTGCATGATCTGCGTAATTACAAGCATAGACTGAGTTCTGCTAATTAATAATATTTAGTGATCGCTACGATTATCATTTATAAAGTGTTTTAAAAGCGGGCAAAGATAGTATCATCATTCCTTAGCTGGGGTTAAGCTATATGTAGAAAAATAAAAATTTTCAATAATAAAATCTCATGTTACGCGCAATCCGTACCTCTTTAAGCTCGTAAGCTCATGTTCAAAAGTGCTTACTAATTTAGGAACGTGTGCCAGTGCATTGTAATGAACTTGGTCTTAAGTCTATTTAGAATAGAGCATAGAAAGTTCGCCGATTTTCGTGAGGTTTTCGATTTGAATTTGCGCTTCGTGTTCATCTTCTCGATCTGCTTTCAAAGAATTTTTAATGAACTTGGTCTTAAGTCTGCTTGGAATAGAGCATAGAAAGTTCGCCGATTTTCGTGAGGTTTTTGATTTGAATTTGCTCTTCGTGTTCATCTCATCGCTTTGCTTCATCCTGACGTTCTTCTTTCGGCTTATCTTCTATATCGTTTGTTGTTCAGTGTTCGTTCTCAACCTTCTTTCGTTTTTCTCTTTTCCTATTTTCAATCGTCTTCATCCTCGCATTGCTTATATATATTTAGATTTTCTGTTCTTATTTCTTCGTCCTCGAAGTTTTCTTTCTATTCGATATCAATTTTAATTTCATTTTAAGTATTTCGAAATTAGTTTCTAATCCAGTAATGGCGCTCATAAATCTATCACAACAGTTATAAAAAGACAACTATTATGAATAAGAGAGCATTGCCCGGATATGCTTCAGTTTGCGTTATTCAAACTAACTAAGTCTTGCCTAAAGAGACTAAGATCACTGCTAACAGCTCTAAGATTTGAAGGGAACGACGATTGAGGCAGTTATGAAAAGAATGGCCATTTACGGATGTCCACTAGTAAAAGGAGTGATTTAAATTTTTTTAATTTTAAATAAGTGACACGAAAAGTCTATATTTAGGGTAATCTTCAAAAGAGGATTTTAAGAGGATACACGATCTTTGAGATGGATACGATTTTATGACTAACTAATTTTAGTTTAAAAAGATTACATAGGGAGGACAACTTGTAACGACTTTAACTTTTTTGTGACATGCGTTTATATTCCTTGCCTATCTCTTGCCTCTGCCTTTTCACGTTTTTGTTTCAATAGCTTTCATCGTTCTTTCGTCTTCTTCATCCGAGTCGCTTCATCGTTGATTAGCTTTTTTCCGTTCTTTTTTTTTTTGTAATTGTCGCCTGTTCGTCTTCTTCATCGGTTCGATCTCGTGTATTTTCTTTACTCGCTTCTCTTCTTCGCTCACTCGTAGCCCTCAGTGTTTGTCCTTTATTCATTCAATTTTTTTCAATCGTCACTCTCTCGTTTAGCCTTCTACTTCCGTTCATCCTTTCCATTTCTTTGTTGTATTTCACGTCTTCTTCGTCAATTCTATTCTCCTATTTGTTTAATCTCTTTCTATCTATCCTTTTTTCTATATACTTACATGTTTGTTCTTCATTGATGTTCTTTCCACGAGCATCTTCTTCGCCCATTGCCTTTTTGATTCGTCTATCGTCTTCGTTTGATTTGTCTCTGCTCTTTGCTCATCTTTTTCGTCGCTATGTCTTCCGTTATATTATTTTTCTATTGATAAATCTCTTTCTTCCTACGTCTAGCTCACCGTCCACGACTATCTGATTGATCATATATTTAGCCATCAATCTGCTTGCAAATTCTCTAGTGTCAGAATGTTTTAAATGATAACAATAGACCCAGGAAGAATCAGACGATATAACTATGCTCGTGGTAGCTTTCCAATGATTTGGGTTATACGTTACGGAGCTTATTTGAGGGAGGTCGGTTTATGGTTCTCAATAGCGAGCGAGTCCATAATCCGCAGTTATCGAGAAGCGTAAATCGGCCTCGATTTAATGCCAGCTTATCGATGGCAGAGACCGGCAGTCTTTAACTATGCACTTAAATACCAGTTAAAAGTCTACAAGGCTCCAAGAGGGCAGGCAGGAAAAAGCTAGTTAATCAGGAGCGATTTCAGTTAAATTCGTTTATTATTGCTCCTAAAGAGAGTAACTAGTAAGATAATTAATTGAAAAATGATTGCAAAATATGCGTATATTGAAATAATTAAGAAATAATTAACATTTATGCATACAAATATATGCGATTGAATCTAAAGATAATTAATTTTTAAATTTTTTTTGGGAAAAAACGTCTATTTATCAATCATTGATCAATTTAATCAATGCTTGCTATGAACAGATTTATTGCGGTTATTTTGCTTTTTAACCGCGATTGTTTGTGGGCGTGTTATATGTCTCGAAAATGTGTGAAAACGTGCCTCTTGATAAACAATAGAAATTATTTATATATATGCATACAACACGTGCCACATGATCATTGAGTTAATACTATCGCTTATGACATAATAGATAGACGTGGGTGTGTGTGTGTGTGTGCGCGTTTGCATCTTGCAAATAAATACTATACGATATTGTTGCCGCTATTATGATAAGTATTCATAAGAAAAATATAATTTTTTTTTTTTTTTATATCAAAACAATAAAGAAAACAAATACCGAAACAATATCGAAACAATGTGAGACAAAGAGAATGGATGGTATTTCCTTAAAATTATTATCAGTATTATTATTATTAATTATTTAATATTTAGCATAACATAGGCAATTATAAAATATGCTGAACAATAATTGCTTTATAACTTTATTATTAATTGTAAAATTAATTGTTGATTGAAAATAAAATACATTTTTAAATTCGATCTTGATTTTTATTTACAATAATCATATGAAATTTATTGTATTTCATAATTAAAAAAAAAAAAAAAAAAAAAAAAAATAAATAAATAAATAAATAAAAAATAAAAATAAAATAATAACTAACTAAGCAAGTTGCAATTACCTTAAAGCGAATTTCGGATGCCCTTCGCTTTGAAAAAAAACATGTAAAACTTTCCGTTAATAACAGGATATGTCAACAAACTGATTAAGACCTGTTTTGCTATGGACTTCTCAATGATTCCTTTAAGTGTTTTTAACAAATTCTCAATCGATTTTCGCTTCAGCTTATTAAGTTAGTTTCTTACTTATAGCGAGACTATTTTTGTGTTGGTCACATTCCTTTTTGCCTGCAAGATGCTACAAGCTCTAGTACTCTTAAGGAGTACTTGCAATTTGGTTCTACGTCGATATATATTGTTTCCAGATAATTATGATAGTGAGAGATGTAGTTGAGCAAGTATGTATTTACATAGTTCATAAGTACATACATAAGATCTTCACCACCTTATCTTATGCTCGAACTTAGCCTTTCAGCGCATATATGGTATTAAAAGCCTGTCTTATGGAATAAACATACGCCATAGTAAACTTGTTTTATCAATTGAAGCTTTTGGATGAAAATTCCAAAAAAAATATTTTTAAAATGTCGGCTCTTTGAGGCAATAACTCTGCAATTAACTTCTATTACGCTTACGATTGCCATGCATTGGTTGACTGATAGAACGTGAGCGGTAAAGATGTATGTTTTCGATGCAAGCAATCAGTCAGTAAGTGGCGTTATTAGAATGTGCAATTCTTCTTCGCTCGCGGATTTTTTAATTGATCTGATAAATTTTAACAATAGTCGATGTATGTCGATTGTAAGGCCTTGATAGCGATATTTTTTTTTAGGGATAAGAAAATTTGTACCAATATCGAAAGCAGTAGTCATAATAACGAATCAAAATATTTCGTATAGCATGTGATGCGTACGTGGCTCGATGTGTTACAAAACGAGTAACAAAGTTAATGTAATCTGATCCTTTTTAAAGTTGAAAATA
This sequence comes from Glossina pallidipes, assembly GCA_000688715.1. Taxonomy (NCBI): domain Eukaryota; kingdom Metazoa; phylum Arthropoda; class Insecta; order Diptera; family Glossinidae; genus Glossina; species Glossina pallidipes. The sequence continues at coordinate 68,246 of KK499992.1, forward strand.
CTCATAAGCAATATTGATAGGTTACTGGTTACTGGATGAAGTTAAACTAGTTTATGTAGTGAAACAGTTAATAACCGATCTTTCTTCTTCTTCTTCTTTTCCACATGCTATGCGTTAACACAAAAAAAAAAAAAAAAAAAAAAAACTGAAAAGCCAATTATTTTATTAACAACAAATAACAAGCGCAAACAAATTTAGTCGTTTTATGCTTTGAAGTTTATTTTTGAAAAATTATTATCGCTCTTTTCTAGCCTGCTTGCTTTTTCTTACGTCAATTGCCATTGTTTGTTTGTTTGTTTGTCTGTTTATTTATTTATTCACTTCTTCTTTTTTTTTTTTTTTTTTTTATTATATAAACGCTACAAGGTTGTTGATTTTATTGTTGTTTCCTTTTAATTTTTTATTGTAGTTTTTATTTTGTTGTTAATGCGTTGTTGTTAAAGAATCCTTTTACTATAAACGATGACAGCAGCGCCAGTAGAATGGAAAAGTTTCATAACAATAGCAGTAGTAACCAACAACGGAAAAGGTCAAAATCCTGTTTATTGGTAGCCCTGCCATTCAAAAATGCATACAATTAGTTAACCATTTATGGTAATTATGCTAGTGTTTAATTAAGTGTTTTTCCTTGTTTTCGATTAATTAATTTTCATTTTATTTATTGCTAAGCTAATAAACTTAAGAACAAAAAAAAAAAAAAAAACACCAAAAAGGAAAGGGAAAAAAAGGAAATGGAAAAAAGGGGAAATATTTTTCGATACATGTGGAAATTTCCATTTACGGTCCTTTATGCGTTCACTGCGCGTGAGTGTCTTAGCGTTTCTTTTTTTTTTTTAATTCTCACACTAAGAATAAATGTTTTACTTGAGAATTATTTTATGTTATTTTAATATGAGGAAAAAGGGATTAAAGAGTTAATGTTTAAAAAGATCAATCTGAGGATTACTTTACGCTTAAGATTTATGCAAGCATTTACGAAAATTACTAAACCGTAGATACGTAATTGTACTTTAATTTACTTAAGAGAAAAAAAAGCAGTCGGAGACGTGACCTCTTTTTGCCCTTTAGAAGAGCTTTTTATATATCCCTCAGTTAAAATTAGCATGTGTGGGTAAAATTCTTGTCTTATTTAACAACTAACCAGAGCAATAATCAGGAGGCAACTCCTTCTACGGTGCAATTCAATGGGCGAAATTTATCAAAGCTACTATAGAAACTTATTTCGTCTTGAAAAGTCTGGCAAGTTGGACGAAACAAGAATAAAGACATTAATCAATTCTTCTTGTAAACTTTTGATTCACGTTCCAGGATTTCTTTTCTGTAAAGATTTAATGGTTTATCGACTGATAAGTTAATTACGTCCAGAACGTCCTGGACTAACGAAATTCAATAAAATTCATATTAACATTTCATTTCGATGCTTTATGTATAGACCGATATGTTAAGACCGTTAAAATACGCATTAATTTCACCACGCTACCCAATGTTATTTTCTTTGGAGCATTTGTGAAGCAGAGAATATTCGCTGACGGCCAGATCCAGAATATACCGTGAGATGGGGTCCTAATTTTGACTTCTATTTACATAGCTTTTTATCAACGCTCCAAGTCGTTAACGACGTTGATCTTTTTCCTTCATTGCGAGCTCTTATGTCCTAACTTTCATGCCAAATAATGATCTATTCCTGTCTTTTGATCTTGTTAGGATGTCAAGTATTTCTCGAAACTTCACTCTTCGATTATCGAGAAAAGAATTTTTTTTGTCACCAAAAAATATAAAATTATTTAGAATAAAACTGAAAAGTTATTATGATCTTTTTTCAAGTAAATCGGTTAACATCAGATGTCTTAACTTAATTCTAGCAAAATGGAAATAAAAGAACTGACAGATGAATTATGAGCTTAATGGATAGAGAGGGATAAGCGAGCAAATGATGCAAAGGATCAAGACACACCCATGTGTACGAATCTAAGCAGAAATACCGTATGCGTAATGATTACGAACAAGACATAGTGTGTATTATTCTCTAAGAAATTGTCATTCAACTAAAACGAGAAACTTCGCTTTTGAAACGCGAAAAATTACCGATTAAAGGAAATTTTTTTAACGAGTTATCTGCTACAAGCAGAATGATGGTGAAATTACTAATCAAAACTCTGTCGAGTTACAATGAACTTTGAAATGAAGCCATCTGGCGCCTATTGTAAGGATTTCCATATTCGACTAAGTAATGCCAGTGGAATAATTGCCATCAAAATTGATCTTGCAGGACGAAAGCGGTGCAGTCAAGATTAAAAATTACCGAATGCTTTATCAATAAAGTTCCATCAAAATGATAAAAGTGCATAAAAACGGGAAAAAAGGAGGCAAAGGTAAATAGTATTTTTGAACGAAAGGAATGCTATTTATGCATAGGAAAAAAAAAAAACAAAAACAACAGAAAGTTTTCTGGGAATAGATAGAAAGAATTTTTTTTTTAATTTACTAATTACTAATTACGTTTGAAAATTCAATTTTTTAAAAATGCAAATTAATGATTTTGAAAAGTAAACATAATTTTTTTTTGTTCGCGAAACAAGTTTTATTTGAATTCGCGTCGTTGTTATGTTACATATTAGAGAAAGGGATGAAAAACACCTCGTTCTTCGTTTTATTCTATTTAGCTATATAGCTGATGACTGATTGACTGACTACATCTCGAGGTCAAAAGTAATGGTTTACAAAATATTTTGCATTATTTTGTAATACAATCAAGCAAATATTAATTAATAGCAAAGGATACATAGACGAAGTATGTATACAGAAAAATGTTATTCATAATATGAAGGGTTCAATAATGAAGGATTTTTTGTTAGGTGTCCATTTTGTATGTATGTGTGTGTATGTTCAACTGGTTACATGAATTATGAAAATATTTTAAGAATTACTGAACACTGAACGCTTTACGTTATGCTTTTCAAACTATCGGCTTCGTTAGCTCGTATTTGTATTACGGTGTCAGTATAGCGCATTTTGCTACTACATACTCGTGCAGAGCTGTTGTAGCTGCTGTAACAACAACAAGTTTTATTTACTTAACTCAGAGTTTAGTTTATTTACTTTATTAGCATTACATATAATACAATCTCATAAGCAACACGCACATACATAAACACACAAACACACAAACACACATACACAGATACATACGCATCAGTTGCAAATATCATTAAAAACTTAATATTATTACTCGTCAGTTTTGTTTTCGTCTAATTTTTGTTAGTAACTAAATTTTTATATACATACTAGTTAGACGGCATTAGGCAGGCAGATCTACAAGTATGTATGCATTTCGTTTGTTTGATAATAGTTGGATTTGTCTCGATTGAAAATCTAGGAAAAACATGTTTTATAAATTTGGCTGGCATTCTGTTTTTTGCGCATTGTGTGTAATATTATGTTTTTCGTTTTCGTTAGCGGACTTTTTCCAAAAAGTTGTTTTCTTACAAAAGCGCATGTCTGCTGCATTTTGTTTTTGCTTGTTTTTTTTGTTTTTTCATTTTTAATATTTTTTATACAATGAAGTTTTTTTTCGATTTTTGTTTTTGTAATTCTAATCGGTTATTGTTGTTGTTGCCCGTTAGTTGTTGTTTAACGCTAGACTAGCAGGTGAACTTAAACTTCTTGATGTTGATTTTTTGTGCATAAGATTTTTTTTTTTTTCGTTTTTTTTTTCGAAACTTTGATTTTTAAGGTTCGCCTGCTGAAGTCAGCTGAACATGGTCAGGATGTGGCAATAGAATTTTTTTGCTACCGGTTTTCTGTTAACATATTTATTGTTGTTGTTGCTGTTGTTTTTATTATTGCTGCTGTTATTGCTATTTTTCCATGTATACCCATACATATACACTCTTCATATTTATCTTCCTTTTCTTGCAAACACGTTATATTACGCAGTCTTAGTTGCCCGATAAACTGGTTAATTGGGCAGTGTTATTGACTTTTCGGTTAATTAATAAAAAGAATTATTATCACGTTCTATGCACTTATTTTATGTGCCTACCGTTATCGGAGAATTTATAAAATATATTTTATTCCGTGTTTAATAAATAACTAAAAAAATTTGTTTTCTATTTTATTAAAATATGTTGTTTTACTATCCTAACCAATATATATATATATAGATTACGTAAAGATCATGGCTCGGTGTTGGCACGGCACGATTGTTAAAACAAATCATATTATCATGTAGAAAATTGACATAATCTACAAGTGCTTTTTAATTCGTTATATAAATTTTTATGATGAAAATGTTTAATTAAAGGCATACAGTTAAGAACAGATTGCACTGGATCCCTACCTAATTAATGAGAAATTTATGGTGTATTGATTTTAGAGTAAACCCTCGACACGAACCATTTAAACGGATTTTTTTATCGGATTTTTCGCAAACTATTGTTAGCAACATTTTCTTCATTTCGACTAAACTCGTCATTGAGTCGTTTAGAAGATCCCTTAATAGATCTAATATAGAAAATGTTCTCTTCAATAGAATGTGTAGAAGAATAAGCCACAGTTTCGTAAAATACATATATTTTCATGTCAGTTTGAAAAATTATCTGAGGTTAAGGCAGAAATTTTCATTTTGCTGGTATTCTGTTGACATTGTCGTAGTAAAAATGTTAATACATTTTTCGGACATAAGCGTGTAGTATATAATATTGATTGGTTTTATATTAAGTGCATGTACATATATATACATATATATATAAATTTTTTTTTTAATATGACCAATCATTCGTGTGATGTTTCCTATTCGTGTAACACGGCGACAATGAAATGAAAGAAATGTGGGGAGAAAAATGATATAGGAAAATGACAGTAATCGGACCGACTAAGCATTTACTATAGCTACAAGGCCAAATGTAATATCTGCCGCACTTGTGATTTGAACATGTGAACACCGACTTGGTGGTCGCGATTTTTACCTACTTGGCTCCAAGCGTAGTCTGAATATAGATCAGTTGACGAAGGTAGCCGAATTTTTTTTCGTTTTTTTATTTTTCTTAAATATGGCCAATTACTCAAAGGACATAACCTATACCTTTATAAAATGAAGTGATGGACAGAAAGAAGTTGGGAAAGAGATTGAGATAAGGATAGGCCCCGGCATGACTGGTGTATTATGCACCTACTATAGCTACGACCGAGTATGATTAAGATTCCTTGAATGGATATGTGACTCTTGATTCCTTGAATGGATATGTGACATCGCCTTAAAGAAAAGGAAAAGAAAAAACATTGCATTTGCAAAAGAAAAAACATTGCATTTTTGAAGCTTCTTGCTGCGTATTATAAAGGTATTGAAAAAACAATTCAAGTTTGATACGTTATAATATTGGGTAGGCGTGGCTATTTTTTTGTACACAAGTGCTACGGAATCCCGCATACAATATGCGTTCAAATTTTTGTACATTTATTTGTTGTAGTTTATGAGTAATGAGCAAAAAACCAATTTTTCATTCGCTTTGAAAAATAGAGGTTTTATCAGTTTACGTAGTGCTGTGAGTGTGTGCTTCAACCGATTCGGCCCATTTTTAATATCAACTTGCGTGCAAGAACTTGCTGTGTTTCTGCCAAATTTGAAGTCGATAGCTTAATTTTTGCGGCGAGGAGAATGTTTACAACAGACAGACAGATGGACATGCTTTTAATTGGTTTAAAATGTGACGCTGATGAAGAATATATATACTTTGTGGCGTCTATGATTCTTCTGGTGGAATGTGTTCAAAGGCTCATTATAATTTAAAATATATTTTGAGATTTTTTAGAATTGAAGTGCAGAAGTTAAGAAAATATTTTAATATACATTACGTATGTAATTGTTTAGACTTACTGTTACTTAATTTAGCTCCTTGTGAAATTAACATAGACAATGGCGTTGTTCGATTTCTGTGAGGCGTTTGATTGGAACGACGAGGCTGGTTTGTATTATTTGTGGTAGTTGTAGGAGTAGTATTAAGGCTAGCATTTACACTCTCGCGGCCTGCCACGATAATTGGTGTCGATGTGTTCACTTGTGCTAAATTATCGACACGATTTTCTGTCCTAGTTGATATACCCAACCAGCCTAGTAAACGGTCCCGAGCCGTACGTCCATATCTTAGGTATTGCTTTTGTAAGCCCATTTTATGGAAATCTAAAATAAATAATAATAAAGAACGCAGTTAATAAATAAATCTCGAAAATGTATTTTTATTTTTATTATCATTAATTTAGTCAGAGAATAAGTTTTCAGATTAAAGTTTGACAGCAATAGCATCTAAGGCTATCGGCTTTGTTGAAAACTCTATCGCACTTGATATATGAAGCTACGATTATTGAGTTTTACTCGACTTATCTAAGACGTGATTTGTACCAATGCAGTAAGAAGCTAACAGTAAACCTGTTAGGAAAAAACAAAAAACCTAACGGCTTTATGATTACGGTTATTGTGTTAATATCGGTTGCCTTAACAATTTAAACTTTGTGTTTGCTTTTTTCTTTTTTCTTTTTTTTAATTCATATTTTTAATCGTTCTATTTCGTACCTTGACAGTGAAAATTTGAAATCACTGACTTTTGTGTTTGTTTATTAGATAATAAATAATAAAATATTTCATATAACAAATATTTGATAAATATTTGAAAAATATTTTCATGTATTTCTGATATTAGAAATAATAAAATACACTTGTTACGGCTTAAGAGTTTTTAAATAATTATCAGTGAAAAGTCGGTGAACTTTTAATTGTTGTTTCGTTAATGCTTTATGTTTTAATGGGACACGGGCATGGTAGCGTGGGATTGGAATTGAAAGTTTCGTCGATAAAGCGTTACTAATTCAAGCTGATGAATTTATTCAACAAAAAAAAAAGTAGTGAATGAACACTAGATTAAGGGTTAAACGCTTGATTTCTTGTTTTAAATTTTTTAAAAAATCGTTTCTTATAGGAATGCTGTCATAGGTTATGCAAAAAATAATTTAAAAAATGTAGATAATAATATTGAGTATTATTTCAGAAAAAATTTGCATGTAGACTATTGGCAACAATATGCATTTACTATTAAAATTATCGTAGACGTAGACAAATGATTATGTATTTATATTATTTATTAATACAGAAATTTTCATATCATTTATGAATCATATGCAGCTAAAAAAATAATTGCGATTTTTGTGATCCCTGAAAATCCTTTGCAACCTGAAAGTTTGCATCTATTTTTAGAACCGTACCTCTCTTCACCATTGGCCTCTCCCACTCTCTGACTCTCGTCTGCTATCAGTTCGCTCTTTAGCTTCTAGCTCCCTGCCTAGATTACTGCGTCTTCTCCATTGATTCGCGTCAGACTTTTTATAAGAGCATAATGTTTCTAATGGTTTGGGTTGCTTTTTTTTTTTTTTTTTGCTGTAATATTCATGAATTGATCACTGCTATATCAATCATGCGGTACTAATATACCACTGACGACTTTTCATACTGATGCTGTACATACCCAAAAAAATATTATAGGTAAATCCAGGTAGTGAATACAAAGCAAATAACTTCAAACCCTCTTTAAGGGGTTTGTGGGGTAAGTATTGTTTCATAATACGTTCTACCTTAGTGGAATGCATATGCTGGCTCAAGCTGTGCGTTATCGTTGAGATGAATTACGAATCTTATTTTCTCAAATCTATTTATCGTCATCGTCTGTTATATATGATCGAAGCCATACTTATGTCAGTGGGATCTAACATTTGGCTAGCGGTAAACGCACATAAATAGAATTTACAAGAGAACAGTTGGAGACATCTTTTTGCATCCAATAAGGGCATTGAGTAAAATTCTCATTTATAAATGTGGAAAAAAATAGTAATGAGGTTTTAAGTGCGACTAATCGGGAGAAAAAGTCTATATTTCCTGTGGAACGTATATGCGTTCTTAACTGTATTCCAAACTGTATTCCGAAATATGGGTTGAATACGAAAATGTCTTTCGATAAAGATCAAAGTCAAGGATTGAGTTGAAAGTTAGGTTTCGTAGCTTTATGCTATGTGTATAATGAATTTGAGAGGGAATTTTGCATTGGAACCTTGACAACGGTTGTTTCTAATTTCTACTGTTTGCACCTAAACAAATTGCAAGAAGTGACTAAGAAAAAAAAGTCAGCCAGAATTGATCGAAAGAAAGGATGCTGTTTTGCATCATGAAAATATCAGGCCACAAGCATACGCTTTTTAATATATAGGTGTATATATAACTATACCTTATATCAGTTTATCATCTACTAACATCAAACTTAAGTGATAATTTATAGGTAGTCTAAGATGGGTCGGACTTAATCTTTTCAGATCTTTAGTTCATCAACATTCACCCTTGAAATAAAAAGCGCCAGATCTAATAACATCTAATAGCAGGATTTACTTTCCCATCCATGACATGGTATAGATAATATAAGATCAGGTAAATGATATCAGTTAAAAGAACGATTCACTGAAGAACCCATAAAGTAAGTATACACTTGATTATCGTAACAGGTAGAATCGACTTTGCCGCATCTCTCAGTCAATTTGCTTAATCGTTTGTTTGTTTATAGCAATGGAAACTTGATCTAGAAAATTAAGTTTGGCTTTCAAGCTTTCTTTGCTGATCATTTCGTATGGTTTAGTTTGTAATTCCGCAATATATGTGTCCAAGAACACGCCCACAATGATCACAAAAAGAAAAATTTTGGAATTTTCAATTTAAAAATATATGACCTACAGCAGTACAACACTGTTAAAAAGTTGAAAAAACAAATCAAAAGATCAACTAAAATCTTCAAATACTATTTTCAATATCGTCTCTAATAACTATTGGTATAATACAATATCAGCTCATTTTTTTACCAGAGTTATGTTAACGTTTGTTGCAAAAAAAAAATCAAGATTTGTGTAACAATATGCTCAAGGGTACTCAAGATTCGCTTTAAGGCGAGTATCATTTTTTTTTTACTTTTTTATACCCATCACCGAAGGTTGAGTGGTGTATTCATTTCATTCATTCGTTTGCAACGCCCAGAAGGAAGCATCAAACACCCCACGAAGTACACATATTCTTGATCAGCATGAAATCGTGAATCGATTTAAGAATGTCCGTCTGCCCATCTGTGTAGTGTCTGTTGTACACATTCTTCTGGCCGCAAAATTGCAAAGCTATTGACTTCAATGTTGGTAAAGGCAATGGAAATTCTTGCACGCAGATTAGTGTTGAAAATCAGTAGAAGGACACGCCCACAGCATCACGTAAACAGATAGTACCTCTGTTTTTCAATGAAAAGTTCGTTTTTTCCTCATTAGTCATAAGCCATACCCAATAAATGTACAAAATGTTCAAAAACCCCGTAAAGTATACAAACTCTTAGCCAGTTTCGGATCTTGAGTGCACGTAAATATGTACGCCTGTTTGAGGTTCCATCTGTCTGCTTGCGTAGCCGTGCAGCATTTGTGGTAAGCATTCTCCCGTTTGTGAAAGTGAAGGTATCGCCTACAAATTTGTAAAAAAATTTAGAATTAATCTACACTTTTCAAAGGACACGCCCACAACGCCCACATGCTTATATGATAAAAACTTTTATTTGGAAAATAGCAGAAATCAATTGCGCTCCACCCCACTCCAGTATAGAGCATGAAAATTTTGTTCTTTTACATCTTTTGTCTTTTTTTTAGCGTAAACAGCGATGGATATAAAAGATTCCCTTACGACCAAATTTAATTTTCTTACTTGTTTTTTTATTTTTTTTTTTTTATTATTTATATTATAATTAAAATATAATTAAAGAGGGAATTAATATATTAAGTGCCATATAATGATGAAAAATTTTATTTTTAATTATAATATTTGTTGTTTATCTATTACTATAGTTAGTACTAATTAACGATAGTCGATACTCGATACATGAGTAGCGTTTTACACGGAATTATTTACATATATCAAAGTTATTAATTGGCGGTTAATAGAGGTAATTTAATGAAATATGGTATCATATTTAACGCGGCTTAATTGTCGCTCGCATATAAATATAATTTAGCGGAAAAATTTCTAATTTATTCCGTATAAATTTTCTTAGCACGAATGTTACACGAAAGACTTTAATTTGTTTTACTAATTCGCAAAAAATTATTTGGAAAATTGTTCTTTTTGTTTTTTGATTATAAGAAAATTAAAATATTTATTTAAGTTTATTTCTCTGGGGGTCGCGTACTATCGTTTGCTTGATTTTTAAGGTTATGTTGCTTTTAAATTCTCTTCGACGTTTCGACTTGTGCAAATCGTGAAAGTGTACGCACTTTAACAATGTTTCAAATGCATTTATTTCTCTCTATTACCAAATCTAACAGCTATGGTATAACAGCTATGGTATAACAAAGAATTCTGTCGAATTCTTTCTACACAGCATAGTATCGATGATTTGTCGAAGTTTTAAAGAATAAGGAGAATATTTCAATTTTTTTGAAAGCAAAGTTCTTATTCGATTGTCAAAATTTTGTTAACGGTAATCCAATTCGAATAAGTAAACTAATGGATTTTTAAATCTTATAGTGATTGGTCTTCAAGTATTTGTATCAATTAATTATCGAATCGACAAAATGCTTAGCATTATGTCAATCGTTGCAAAACGAAGCGAAATTTCAATTTGTATCTTTTGTTTGCACGATTTTGTATATATTGATATACGATTTTTATATTATTATTTCTTTGAAAATTTGCTTTGCATCATAATTTTTTTGTCTTTAGAAGTATTTTCTTTGAAAATTTCGTTCACTGTTCATGGGAAAGCTATTAGGTATTAGTGCGAATTCGGAGAATCAATAGGAAAAGAAAAGAAGATTTTTATTTGCCCACATACATATATATAATAATTTAAATAGAAAATAAATATTCTCTTTATACACATATTAAATAAACAAGTGAAAACGTTATACGCTGGACTAGGGTCCACCATTAAACACTGTACATCTTATAGTTATTCATACAATGACTTTTTAAAATGAGGCTTTGCACGGGAAGTGATTGAAAAGTGGTCGGATCCGAAACATTTTCAGTTGCGATCGTTCTTGGGCCATAATATATCGGTAGCTTGTAGACAAGAAAAAAAGACGGACGGACGAACGGATAAGTTTAGACGCAATTCGGAAAATGATTGTGATTCTATATAAAGAGTAGGTCTACGTCGAGTCTGTCTATGTGTGTTGTATATACCTGCACAGATTCAATTTGCCCTTGTATGGCCAGTTGTGTAGGGTGTACCAGTAAAGTGTTCGATAAATAATTAAAAATTTAATGTGAGAGTTTTAGCACATTTTTTGTTATTCTTTTGTCATTTTGTTTATCTGCCCGAATCTTTACTTTTCTATCTTGCTCCCTTCCCGCCTTCCACCCGTCATGTGTACTACGCTATTCAACGTTTAACAACGAAAGCGCAACGTTTTATATTGCATTTATTATATTATTTACTTTTTGTATGTAAGTTTATCTTTCTTAACTAAGGTTAGAGGTTTACGCCTTAAAGTCAATGTTGACGTTAATATAGAATTTTGCTCGCTTAGAGAAATTTTATTTTGTATTAGCTTTAGAATATAAATTAAATAAATAAATATTATTTTTAATTTTTAATTTTTTTGTAATTATTTACGAGTACTTTGCTTTTACCCATAAAATGAACGGACAAAGAAACGCATCTCACAATCTTTAATAATATGGACAAATGGAATTTCAATTTATGACCATTGAGTATTTCATTTAAAACGTATAAATTCGAAACACTTAAAATATTAATACCTTGTAATTACTATTGTGCATAGATGAAGGGAATAACAGTAAGAAGCAACAAGTCTCACAAAATTTGGTTATTATTAACTGTACTTTAGTTAAGACGAACTTCTTATTATTTTGCAATTGTTCTGTTTGAAGCCATCACATGGTGTAGTACAATATAAGATTTGCTTGTAACGCTTAAGTACATATACATATGAATAAGTAAGAAAATTGAATTCGATCGGGATCGAATTTTTTACATCCATCACCGTTTTACTCCAAAAAATGCCAAAAGAAGTAAAAGAACAACATTATTCAAATTTGATACACTATAATATTGGGTAGGCGTGGTTAATTTTTTTTTTTTTTTTTGTATAGATGCCCATAGAATATGCGTTCAAATTTATCTGCTGCAGTTTATGGATAATGAGCAATAAACCTTTTTCTTATTCCTTTTGAAAAACAGAGGTGTTCTCAATTTACCTTGTACTATAGGCATGTTCTTTAACCGATCTGGCCAATTTTCACTACAAACCTGCGTGCAAGAACTTAGAATATTGCTGCCAAATTTGAAATCGATAGCTTCAGTTCGGCAGTTAGAAGAACGTTCGCAACAGATGGACGGACAGCCAGACGTAATAAATGGTTTCAGAATGTGATGCTGATGAAGAATATATATGCTTCGTGGGGTCTCTGATGTTTTCTTCCCGGCGTTGCAAACGTTTTAACAAAATGAATATACGCCGCATTCTTCGGTGATGGGTATAAAAACGAAATCAATTTTACCAAATCTGTTTGTTTACTTGTTAGTCTAACGAAATCACGATAAGGGTAGCAAAAGTTTCTCTGGAAAATCAAATACGTTGAGTTTCATTCGCTAGGGCGGGCCTTTTACTAATTTTACTTCTTATTACCTAAGGGCGATCCGAAAACTTTTTCAAATTTTAAAATTATTTTAAAATTTTTTGTTGTTGTTGTAATTACCAAAGAAGAAACCGCAGAAAAAAGGCGGAGTTTTTAGGTACTCATCAGGAGCAGACAAATTGTATAAAAGGATGACTTACACTAGTGGCGTCTTTATCGTACTCTATAGAGACTTTGCAGTATAAATGCAATTCGCGGTTTTATTCAATAAAATCAATTCTATATAAAATAGCTTCAAATTCATTTGCTTTACGGATAAAAACAATTATGTCAGTAGAAGATGTAAGGCATGAGTTGAGAAAACGTGTAGAAGATACAAAAAAACTCATGGAAGAATACCTAGAAGAACCCAGAGAAAAAATTGCTTTAATATATAAGAAGAGGAATTTTTTCTCTTCCTTTCCTTTCCTTAATAAGCTTCGCTTTATTTATGCATTTCTCTTCTCAGATGGCAGGTATCATGTATTAGGCGAAGGTGACACCAAGTTAGAAATGTTGATTTGCTTATAAAGTCCACGTTGTTTTTATCGAATTATTTTTCTGCACTTTTATATGAATATATTTGGCATACGATATGTACGATTCGATACACGATACCTATCATGCGAAACGATCCTCCTGCTGTCTGCCAAACAACTGTCGCAGACAAGCCATTAATTTGATGTAATCCGAATCAAACTACTTTCTTGTTTCCATAGCTGTAAGATGCCAACTATGCAGATAAAAGTACTGTTCACACAGATATGCTTTGGTATAAGCGTAATATTTTTAACTAATGACGTACCCGATATCCAATATAATGTGACATGTTTTGATAGCTTATATAATAACATAATGAAGTATGTAAAATAACATTCAGTATGTTCCTGGAATCATTCATTGATGTTTTAGTGACGCTACTTGTGGTTTTGTGAAACAATGGAAAATTCTAAGTTTCGTGTATAACGTCACTAAAGCAGACGTAATTAACGAATCAATGGTCGGAATGTTATGACATTTTGATACATTTCGTTTGAACGTTGGTACTATCTGAAAATTACATGGACTTACCTATGTCATCCTACGAACTTATTGAGTGACTACGACTATTTATAAACTATGAACTATGAGCTGAGCACAATAAAGAGGATAAAAGAAAAAAAGACAAAGCCTTGTACCCAAGGTTTGTAAGGGCCAACTGTTTCCTCACTTCTTTGACTTGGATAGATGGAACGATCACTAATCGAAATGCGTTTACATTACAGGCAACTGTTGAAACAAAAATGCGTAGGAGGTTACTACAATGATATTGATTTTCAACCAAGAAGTAAATGAGAAAAAAAGGGTGAAAAAATTTTATAATTTTTCTCTAACATTTAGAGCATAACCGCATGTCCTGATTGTGAAGTAAAACTTTAAAATATCCTAACTATATAGGCTGGATTATTTGGTCTTCTACTACATGAGAATGTTTAATGTGACCCCGAAAGAAGTAACCGAAACTTTCGCTAATCTTTTCATTAATTATTCATTTATTTTTAATTATTTGATTATAAAATACATGATTGTTTTCTTTTGCGTTTTAGCAAAAAAAAAAAAAAAAAAAAAAAAAAAAAACTCTTGTTAACAAGCTTGCACAAATTATAAATTAATTACATTAGAAGTAGTGTAATATAAATATTAAGAATACATATGTGTGCATTTAGATTTATTTATCCATTAATTTATTTTTTCAATTAATTAAGGGCGTCGTTTGCTTTTTTTTTTTATTGCTATAAAATTACTTGCGATGAGTTACTCTTCAAGTTGTAATTCAAGTAAGTTAAGCAAGCATTGCGAGGGAATTTCTTAAAAAAATTGAAATAATAATAATTTCATATATTAGATTGTCGCAGAATTCGTGATGTGCATTTACGTCGTAGTTGTTGGAATGAAATACTTATCGCCTCGCACGAAACACTGCATGCGAATCAATCTTTTGATTATGGTTCTAGCAGACTTGTTAGTTTTCGATCTGTTCAAAATTGCAGCGCAACATTTTGTGGCACTGATGTCCTTGTTAAGTATTTTAATTGAAAATGTTATGCAATATTGTTTAAGTCTCATTCACGTTTTTCGCTTTAGAGGAATGAAAAAAGAATGCAGAATAAATTCAATGTTCGACTTATCGATTATCGAAATCGAACAAACAAATTAGTCAACCTTGTGCAATTTTGATAAGAGCGAATGCAGACCTATGAGATACTATCTGAGGATACAAGGACGCGGTAAGTTTTATATAAACTATTTTTAAAACTTAGTATGATACGCTATACTACCTTGCCATTCATTAGCCATATAACGAGTTATCAAAATACAGCGTAATATGGCAATTGATCGAAGAGATGGTCCGATCCGAATCATTTTCAATAGCGTTCGTGCTCCGATCAAAATACGTCAGTGCATCAAATTTCACCAAAATATCTTAAGAATTGCCACCTGTAGGTTGGACATAAGCATACATGCATAGGCAACGAATAAACAGACGGACAGACAAACAATACGGAAAGTGATTCTGATTTTATAGAAAGGATGGGTCTATCGCAAAACCTTCTGGATGTTGCATACATCCGCACAAACTTAATATGGACTTGTACCATACTTGATGGAGCAAAAAATTATATGCTTGTAAGCGTAAGTCAATATTTGCAAATTACTTTTGTTTTTATTTATTTATATTTTTTTTTTTTTTTTTTTTACGTATATAAAAAGATTTGTTTTTTTTTGTGGTTATTATCGTAAAATTTTAAAAAATATTTGCTAAGCTGTTTCTTCTTAAAAGTAATGAAATAAAGATTTTGACTTGGAAAGATGCGTTCATTGAAATGAAGAGAACGAAACGTTTTTAAGCAAAATGCTATGCGTTATAAACCATGTAATGTGCCCCGTTTCACTGCGCAGCAATAATCCTTATAGCCAGCGAAAAATCCTTGTGCGATCCGAAAGTCTATGTCTTCCATTGCATTGCAAACTGCCAAACGAGAAGTGACGAAGTGAAGCAAGGGCCTGGATAGTTTGGCCTTCAAGACCAACGCATGGTAATTTATGCAAAACTCATTAAAAGGCATGCCTTTACATTCGACGGCATACGCATCGAAACTTGGTGAACTGAAGTGTTTAGATAAAGACTAGTTGGGCTATTGTTACTCATTGTAAAATATTTTATATATAAAAAGCTGAATAAATTATTTGAAGTTTTCTGGGAATTAAATGACAATAAATAAAATTTATTTCCATTTAAAAACCCACAAATTAATCATTTCACGTATAATAATAAATATTTCTTTAATGAGCTCTTAAAACTCTTCTCTTTTACATTTTTTACATTTTCTTTTTCAATAAGAAGCTACAACTCGCTTATGTATGGAAAAGTTTTCAAAAAATAAACAAAAACAAAAAAAAACACGTTTTCAACATATTATAATAACACGGCAAACATGTATATTTTTTATTATTTTTGGTTTTTTTTTTTTTACTTTTTCCATGGTTCCATATTACGTAAGTGTTTTTGGTAAATTGCAAGCAAATGTCTTTAAAGAGAACAGACTCCGTATTTATGTGTGTACTTATTATCTATGAGTTTATAGCAAAAAAGTTTAAAATACAAATACATTTGTTCATCATCATGAAAACGTGCTAATAAACATTTAAGTTCTAGTAAATGTCGATAAATGAAACATGAAAAAAAAAAAAAAAAAACATTTCGTGAAGATTCGTTTCAACAAAGTTCAATTAAGTTTCATATACGATTCATATACATCGACCGCTTTTCATAGCACGTCATGAAGTTTTGTAATCATATTTATTCTAGTTTCTTTTAAGGTTACATTTCATGAAAGTTTACTGTATATTCGTGGAAAAGTACACGCTTTAACCAAGTTTCAGTATATTCTGTTTGAAAAAAAAAAAAACAAAATGCGAAGTCGTTGGCGACAATTCAATCGAAAAACCAGTCGAATGAACGTTTTATTAGGTGTTTGCAAAAACTTTGATCACCGATTTTTACATATAAATATGATAAGGAAATGGGTAACACCAATATACATAATTGTTGAATTCGATGGTTTTGACCTTCCTCTGCATGAAGTAACACTTTTCCATTTAATTTTATTGATTCAGGCAGCGCCCTGCGACGCTAATTATGGAGCGCTCAAAATTCATTACCTTTTCGCTTATTTGAAGAAATTTGCTACCGAACACCAACAAACACGTTTAGAAGCTTATGGTGATGCTGCTCCATCATATCCCAATTGTTGGTTTAAAAGTGGCGACAAGAATTGACTAAATATGTCACTATTTTTGGCCATTTGCTGCAAGAGTTATCCAGGATACACTGTTGCGGCTCGAATGGGAAGTTCTGTCATATCCAGCGTATCCATCAGACATAGCGCCTCCGTATTGCCACTTGCTCAAGTCGATACAGCATGACTTGGCTGGCACGCGGGTCCGCAAAGTTGAAGATGTGCGACAATGGACCGGTCAGTGGATGGCTGCCAAACCAATATAAATTCTTTCGACATGATATCGTCTTGTTGCCAAAAATATTGTAAAATACTGTCGAAAATGATGGAAACTATTTTGATTAATATATACATATATTGTAACAACTTTCCATAATAAATGGCTTTTGCAAGTGAAAAAGTGATCAACATTTTTGCAAACACCTAATGAATAAAAATGTAATGCCATCCGTATCGAAGCTTTTAAAAACAATTTTCGTGATATAGAAGCGCAAGGAAATATTGCGATTGAAAAAGCAAAGTGAGCGGTGGCTGAGCAAAGCCATAATACAGTCTAGGAAGAGAACCTGTTTCAAAAGTTGATTTGAAAACTTCTTGTTCGTAAATTTATGCTTCCGTTAGATGTGACCGCAAACTTTGATGGCATAACAAGCAAAGCAATCAATTAATTCCTTATCAGATAGATATAAGGGAAACATCTCGTTACCATGAAGTATTGCAAAATTGACGCAAGATTTGCATTTTTTCCCTATTTTTAGTTTCAAGTGTTGGCAATAAAAAAAGGGGGGGGGGGGGGGGGGGCGGGAGACAACATAACAGCTGACAGATCAAAGTTGCTATAAAGCCATTAGAGTTCGTCGAATGGACAGCAAATTGATGCTGATTTTTCGAACCAAATAATCTTCGACGATAAGGTTTTGTTGATCGAGAAGACTTTTGCGTTGCGAGTGCAGAAAATCCTCAGGTAAATTAGCAGGAGATATAATTGGACCGTTCTTCTTTGCAATAAACGCCTTGTCCGGTAATAACAATTAGCTGGTGCTCGCTATCGTGGCATTTTTGGTGTATAAATAGGAAGAGATGAACTGCAATACGACACCATATCTCATACAGCCTGAGAAACAAATCAATTTTTGCGTGAATCTTGTGCGAATTTGAGGACACCGTATATAATAAATCAACCTATCCTGGAGCGATTTGCATGAGCTTATCTAGATCTGACTGTTACAGAATATGCAGCCTTTTTGAAAAGGTCTCACCAAATCACGAGATGACCGGGCCTAGTTTATTTTGATCGACTTATACACTTAATATTATCGAGTAACATAAAAGTAATCAGTTAGTTAATAATTTGTGCGGCTGGCACGTAGATGGCGTCTCTAACTTATTTTCAAAACAATGGAACCGTTGAGATTTCCTTTAATTTTTAAATGTTGCTTTCTAATGGGAGAAAATGCAGCTTAAATTCAGCATTGGGTTGGAAAGTGTGGTAGTGGTAGCTCTTTTCCGTTAAAAACAGCTATTTGCTGTTTGTTTTTAAAAGTGGGGGGAGATTTTTAAACGTAATCGTATGGACACCGATGATGCTGAAAACAATGGAGTACCAAAAGGCAAGATAACACCAGAAGGCATCAACAAAATCCTGGAAAATTATTCTCAATACTCGAAAAGTGAAGTTCAGATCATGTGCTGATAGGCAGGTTGTTTTCTTGTCTATTCACACTCGAACAAACTATAAGGTGTAATAAGTCGAACGATACAATGAAATTACTGTACGAATTGAAGCCCAAATTACTGGTCCATGCCACGAATTCCGTAGAACTGAGAACAGAGCAAAGGGCTTAGGTCAAATGATGAGGTCGAGCAGTGACAAATATGCTTGTGTATATAGAAAAAGTATCAAATTGTAGCTCTCTTGAAAGAGAGTGTGTTGATAATTTAAGTAGAACCTTGCAAAAAAAATTATCTTTTTTTTTTTTTCTTATTTAATGCGGAGAATTATTTATCAATGCAATAAATCATAGAAAAATATGAAATGATCGAGAGACGAAAAAAGCCGTAACAAAAAGTCAATGTTTTAAAGAAAATTCGAGGACACTTTAGAAAATTAGTAAACGTAGCTTTAATCTCTCTCTCTCTCTCTCTCTCTCTCTCTCTCTCTCTTTCTCTCTCTCTCTCTATCTATCTATCTATTTATCTATCTATTTATCTATCTATTTATCTATCTCTCAGGCAATATGTTATTATCAATAAAAAAGATTTTATTTTTATAACAAATTTTGATTGCCTGAACTATTAAGTTTGTAGTTGATTGTGCTTTTCTTCTTATCGTAATTAATAAGCACAACACAGAAAAAAAAAAAAGTCAATAACCTTAATAAATATTAATATTAAATAAATGCAAAAAAAAAAACATTCGTTTTCATAGCTATGTGTTTAATGCCAACAACAAGTATTCACAGTTTATAATAATAGTCGTTGTGGTGTGTTTTTTTTTTTTTTTTTTTTTTGCATGGCATTATATTTCTTTTATTTTATACATATATATGTATGTATGTATGTATATATATATGTTTATTTAGAATTCTTTATAGAATTCTTCGTTTGTTTTAAATTATTTAAAATTTACAACAGAGCGACTATCGTTACGGCTACAGTTTTATGTTCAATACAATTAAAGCTCGCTGTATCCTTGATGTAATTGAGAACAAAAGTCCAATAGGGGCTTACATTTAGAATTATTGCATTGAAAACTTATAAATATATTTCCTCTTTCCTAAATCTTATACTAACGATAACGACAACAGAGACGACACGCTACACAATAGATAACACTTTATTGCTTTGTATATATTGTAAGACATTGTTACTCTTTTTACAGCTGACCTGATTAGACGCTACGCCACTGCATATATAAGAGTCTGTTAAGTTTTTGCGGATGTATGCAATAGCCAGAAGAAATCTTTTACTGTACCGATCGATTCAGAAGTGATTTAAGTTTGTGTGTGTCCGTCCGTCCGTGTTGTTTTCTTGTACTCAA
Source organism: Glossina pallidipes (assembly GCA_000688715.1). Taxonomy (NCBI): domain Eukaryota; kingdom Metazoa; phylum Arthropoda; class Insecta; order Diptera; family Glossinidae; genus Glossina; species Glossina pallidipes. Next base: position 88,266 of record KK499992.1, read on the forward strand.
CTTACAACTCGCAATATTTAAGATATTTGGAGGAAATTGAACTCACTGTTGTATTTTGGGCCCAAGGACGAATGGTATTGAAATAGTTTTGGGTAGGACCACAATTTCGATCACTTCCCATATAACAGTTTATTTTGAAAAGTCGTTATATGAATAACTGTGGAGTCAAGTAGCCGTGGCCCGTGATCCACTATTCTCTTTTTACTTGGTTTTAAATGATTTTCATATCTTTTTCTCATTACGTTTGCGCCACCTAGAAGAAAGCTTAATAAATCTTATCATTTGTACATGTTTTTGATCACTATAGAGTTCTGAATCAAACTAAGCACATTCGTTATTCCGCCTGCGGCTTGGCAAAAATACTAGAAATTTTTTTAGGCAGGTTCATAATGAAAATGGATTAAAGCGATTAAAGCAAACACCGATGACGCAATATAAACTGAGAACGTTTCCATTCTCGTAATGAAAACAGAAATAGGTTTTTACCTTACTTTTACTCACAAACAAAAAAAGGAATAACGATTTAAATTTCCACGCCCATTCTATGGGTGACCCTGCGGTACCAGTATAAAAACAAAAAGAGGCAGTCACGCCTGCCAGTTATGATAAGGTACTGAATTTTAGTTTTGGCCTAATTCTTGGGACGATAGCAATAGCTATCTATATGTTACTATTTGTAATAACCTATGCAGTAATGTTTATATGTATGTGAACTACCTTGAACTACGGACTTTGTGACCCTGATTCGGGTTCTTCCATTAAAAATCATAGGCTCAGGTAGACCGTAGGTAGGTAGGTAGGATAAGACGCACAATGGCTCAGGGGTTTCGTCCGTCCGTTTGTCCTTATGAGGGCAGTACTGTAAGGATGTTGGTCTTTTAGTTGTAAGCGTGCGTGGAGTGTGCGTGGGACAAAAATTTGAAACACACCGTATCTCGTAAACTAGCTAGCGCAGCAATGATACCTGCGTCCGTTTACATCAGGTCCCGATCCTCTTTAAGTGGCCTAATAAACAAGATACAATAAAATTTTGACGTTCTATAGTCAGACGGACATACAGAAATATCTCGTTTTATAATCGATTAATTAACATGTTATTTAATTAGATCACTGTTTCATTACATTATTTCATTTTGTTTGTATTAAATCGTAAGTATAACTGTGTACAATAGATAACTGTAAAGTTGTTTTATCTGCATATTTTTGCATAAATTTTAATAGTACAAGAACGTACATTTGATATTTTTAACTGCTGTCCGAGTTAGATTCTAATTAAAATGTGTTATTATTAATTTTTTTTAAGTATTCAAAGTCCGTATTCGGCCCTAAATGAAACTTTTATCTTTGTCATAATAAAACTTGTTACTTGGAAATGCGTTTTGAATGCAGATTTTCTTAATTGTCAGTCCGAGTTGATATTAAATCTTAGTATGCGAGTGAATTGCGTTTTAAGATGAAAAAGAATTTCAATGAAAAAATGAAATGAATTTTGAATTTTGAATTCAAAGATTAACAAATTATTAAGTGTGAAATTACAAAATTTTGTGGTTACAATGTGTTAAATAGCATAAATAGTTTTTCATAGTTAACGAAAAGCAAAAGCAGTGAATGCAACAAAGCACTGTTTTTTTTTTTTTTTTGTTTGTTTTCGTTTTCTTCTTTTAGCTTAACGTGCAATACGATTATTACAAAATGTCTAGCAACTGCACAAATTTACAAGCACACTTACACACACACACACACACACATATTTACACATATACACACACATACAAACACACACATACGCAAATAAACACATGAACATATACACGCAACTAAAATATATGGCTAATGTGTGGGGTTTTGTTTAAGTGGACGCGCAGACACTTTTGTACACAGCCGCAGACTTGGCCACTATTTGTAAAGAAACTAAAAGAAAAATTACTCTCATGCATAAATTTTCAAGATTTCAAAATACAATCATTTCTCTTTAGTGAGTTATAAAAAGAAAACAAAGAAAAAAAAAACGAAAAACAAAAATGATTAAATTGAATGCACACCAATGCAGTTGAAAAACCGGCATCTTTAAAATAGAAAGGCAGACGGACAATTAGACAGGTTAAAATTCATATACGCCTATATATATAAATATATAAATATATAAGTAAGAAATAAAAAAGAAAATATTGCACAGAAGTAACATTAGCTGACTATCAAAAAATTGAAAAACACTTTTGTTTCTATTTATTAATTGCGAGTTTACCACATTGTTTCCAGGCGCAATGTTTCGTGTGAGGAAAAAGGAAAAATGACAAAGTGTTTTCAAATGAAATCAAAAGCATACAAATAATATTTGAATTGAAGTCGAAGTCGAAGTCGAAGTCGAAGTCATCTTCAATTTGTGCGATGTGTAAAGAAGAACAGCCATCAAATATCCTATGTAGACGAATCGATTTCAAATTGCATACTACACTACTGAGGCTATTTAAGTGTCTGATGGTTATTTTTGAAATGCGGCAAACAGCCTAACCAACTGAGATATGCGTTGAGACGAAGCTGCGAATAATCAGCATCTTAAACAAGTGCAAGCAGAAATATTGCAAATTTTGGGAGAACGCACAAGTGCCTATTATAATTCATATTGGATATTGGCCGGCAAATCGATAGAAACATGCACGACAATTATCTAAATCTCTTGGACGTGCCTTTGTTAAAAAGAGAAATCATTGTAAAGTACAACCTACAAGATATGCTTATGTAAAGGCCTGCTAAGAGCCTTGAAGTGCAAGTAAGGCTTTCATCGATAAACGGGCCCGGTCTGAGCTTGGATTTCAAGACTGCATAGTAAATCGAATATAACTCCGTAATATTTACTATATCGACGATATTGGACGGAGCAAAAATGTCGGCACTTTGGATGTTCAGGTAGTTAGTTAATTAGTTATGGGTGAGAAAATGGCGAACGATACAATTGCATAGTGAATAAGAAAATGAGTTTTTAACATAATTTTGAAGAAGAAGAGAATTGTGTAAAGCATTTCAAATATCTGAGATAAGGAGTTTAAAATAGTGAGCGATTCAACAAAACTCTGTTTATTTAAGAGAGTTTATGATAAATTTAGTTAAGTACAATACTTGCAGTCACACAAGCCCTCAGAGCAAGGCATAGATAGATAGATATACATGAGTATATATTTACTCGCGCCTACTCGCCTTGAACACATATATGCTATCGTCGAAAAGTATTATTAGGAAAATATAACAAAATCGATCTTTCAAAGGAAACGGATGACAACATAGACTCCCAACATCTACGTTTAATCTTGATGGACTCGAAGATGACTCTTTGTCAAAAGCATCTCCTTCAGTTTCACACGTATAGATAGAACAGTTTATGTTAAAGTATTTCAAAAATTTCATTACACCATAATTTAATCAATTGCACTGACTTCAATTGGCTTACATGATTCTCAAATTTGATTCTTAATCCTTCGATAGATTATAATGCAACTTGAGTTAACCTTATTTTTGCGTATCGTTGACGTAAAACATATAATTGGCGAAAAAAAAAAAGAAAAGATTTTAAGAAAAAAAATGGAAAAAAATCTAAAGGCATTGATGATCACGTAAACTATAAAAAAATGGGTTGGTAGGTAAACTACTTGGATATCAGTTAGTTGTAATGCAGCTACCGCAGCAACGATGTGTCAACAATGCGTACAAACACTACACATATCACTCAAAAACTTGTACTTATTTTTCTTAACGCGAATTGTTTTGTGGCACTTGTTTGCTGCAGTCATTCTCTGTTTGTATGCACGTACGCAATAAAAAAAAGAAGGCTCTACTTTTGCTCGTACTGGTCGCATTTATTTTGACAATGTGATCGGTTATGTTTGTAAACAAACAACGATCTATTTTCGGACGGTGAAAATCTTATAAAGTCATCTCAATAAAAATAAAAATGAAACGAACTTAAAAAGAAAAAAAAAAAAACGAACAAACAAACAAACAAACAGACAGACAAGATAAATGACACATGCCACTTATTAATGATTATGATGAGGAAAAAAAATTAATATCTAAAATTTTTCACCTATTTTTTATTTCTTACTGCTACCAACACCAGTATTGCAAAAATCGCAGATCGCCTTACGTATCAACATTTTGTGTTACATATCATTAATATATTAAGTTTACATGATAATAATTTAAGCAAAAGTAATACCAAGGTCATCATCATAATCATCATCATCATCATCATCATCGTCATCATCGTTATCATCATTATCATCAGCTGGCTGCTTTTTTATTATTATTATTAAGATGCTGTTATGTTGTCGTAGTTGCTGTTATTGTTGTTGTTTTTGTTTTCATTTTCGTTTTTGTTTATAGCTTGTGATGCAATTTCAACAGTTGAATGGGAAATGTTGAAATACTTCATTTTATTGCGATTGTTATTGTTATTGTTGTTGCTGTTACTGTTACTGTTATTGTAGTTGTTATTATTTTCGATTGCATTCATTTCACCGAGTTTTTATTGTTATTGATGGATTACTTGAAGTCATTAATTAATTTGCTTCGCTTATTAAGAAATGAAAAATTTAATTTAATTCTAAATGAAAGACTTAAGCAACGAACTTGAAGAATTAAAAGAATTAGATTATAACGGTACACTTAGATAGGAAACGTATTAATTAGCAAAACTTTTCTGTCGCACACCCACAAATAGCTTGATCGAGAGAATATTTCTATATTGTTGCTGTTAAACTAAGTTTCTCTCCCCACTCCAATGGGGGTCAAATTTTTAAAGAAAGACTGCTATTGACTACATATTGAATTTGATGATTACATATGAACTCTTGCCAGTGACGGTGAGTATAGTTACATCAAATGGATAAAAATAAGTGTATAAGTCTATAATCATATATATCTGCGATCAGCTTTCTAACTAAAGCGTTCCTTAGATGGAACGAATGAATATTTTACAGTTAGGTTTAAATAATGCAAATAAATTAACAGCCGAACACGGTATTGCAAAGAAACCGAACCATACAATTTTTACGAATAAATGTTTATTGGTCATGTTAACATGCAATGAGATGATATCAAATTCTCGCGTAGATCGTACGACCTAGAAAAATTACATGGTTTTCTTTTGTGTCCATCTGTCAGCTGGCCGCAAATGGCATTTCAACAATATGTCCTAGATCTACTTCAATGATCTACGTAACAGAGATACTCAAGACGCGCAGAAAAGGTATGCGTAATGTGGTAGACCATTGTTGCTTACGAATGCCTATATATCCGATAAGTCTACTTATTCTACAATGTTAGCGAATAATGATAACAGGAAAATGAAAAAAGACGTGAACTCATTTCTTTTTAGTCACATAAGCCCGACTCTTTCAGAAGAATGGAACATCTTACGTTCTGGCACTTGGTTACGATTAAGAAGTCGCATGACCCTAGTGGACCTAGGTTTCTTTCACAAAACATAAAGTAAGATTCAGTTACCAAAGGTATCACATCGTTTACATTAGTACGATTGTCAGAGATGCTGCTGTAGTTAATGAGTCTAAAATTGTAGGACTTTACTATGGTTATTAGCCCTCATCCGTTTACGCATTTTAAGACCGTGCTTAAGTTTGTCTGGGAGATAGTGAAGAAGAAAATAACAATCGACCGCGACATCAAATATTTCAACAAAGATCTTTAATATCATATTACGGGTTTTTCCTCTAATCACATAGAATATGAATAATAATTAAATAGAATATTAAAAAATAATAAATAAAAACTATATCATACGTATACAAGCACACACATACGTATTTTTTTTTTTAAATCAAATATAAATCTGTTTTGAAAGAAATTATAACAAAAAGGAAATTGACTACTTTGTGGCTTTGACTCTATTGTGGTTTCAATAAAAAATTTTTATTGTCTTTTATTTTTACTTATTGTTACTTTTTTTTTATACATTTTGCCACAATATTTACATTGTTAAGCCATTTGTTTTCTTTGGTTCAACACACAAATTATTCATTTATAACAATTGACGGAGTGTCTTAAGCTTGAGCTGTTCATTCATTCATTCATTCCGCTTCCAGCTGTCAATCATTTTAATAGTTTTATTAGTTATTTAGGCAAATTTATCTAAACAATTTAATAATTATTTATTGTTAATGCTTAACTATTATTATTGTTTTTGCTTTCGTTATTTTTCAATTTAATATATTAGGTGTAGAAATAAGTTCTGCAGGGCAAAATAATTATCGAGTCATTCTAGCTCATCGCTGATCTGTTCTGTTAGAAGTAGTTATGTCTGCATAATAAGCTGCAAGCGTGAAAAGTTCCCAGCCGAAGATGAAGTGAAGTTCATTGCCTTAGACGGGTATTGTCAAAGTCATTTTCCGAGTTCCTTTAATTTCTTTTGGCTTGATATCTTTTAGAAGTAGCCATGTCTGCACAATAAGCTGCAAGCGTGAAAAGTTCCCAGTCGAAGATGAAGTGAAGTTCATTGCCTTAGACGGGTATTGTCAAAGTCATTTTTTGAGTTCCTTTGACTTCCTTTGATTTGATATCTTTTAGAAGTAGCCATGTCTGCACAATAAGCTGCAAGCGTGCAAAGTTCCCAACCGAAGATAAAGTGAAGTTCATTGCCTTAGACGGGTATTGTCAAAAGTCATTTTCCGAGTTCCTTTAATTTCGTTTGGCTTGATATCTTTTAGAAGTAACAGTTTTACTAGGGTATAAAAGATCGTAGTAGCTGATGTTTTGGAAAGGAATCACCCATCAAACACACCGTGACACTTTCTGCGCATGAATAGTCGATTTTGCACGAGACGTGGATGGTTATCCTCGATCAAATAATTCTTTATTTTGTCTAAGAATCGTAAAGAGTAGTAAAGAATCCATATTGCCCGCGTATTAATCTGATAAAAATGATCCCTCCTTTTTAAAGCGGCCTAATAAATGCAAGGAGATAGAAACTCAACGTTTTATATTCTCTTCAGTTAGGTCAAGAAGAACACAGCTTTCTTTATTCTCTATCGTTTCCAATGCACGTAATCGAACTAAAATTGCTAGTAGACTTATACCCAAGTGTACAGCAAACCTTTTTCGGTTTTCATTTGATTTTCCTATAGTAAGCTCTGAGGTTATTTATTCAACACCTTTCGTGGAGTTCTGCAAAATATTGCGAATCACTTTCGAACTATTTTCATAACTTACTGCGTTCTCACGCTAATCATTTCGTTGGTTTCGGTTGTATTTTTTTCCACTTTAGATTAGAATAACACGCAGTGTCGTGAATGCTGCTTATTCACATTCATCTTTTTACAGCTTGCAGGCAAATAAACAAATGCGTTTGGCGTGTTTCATAAGGCGGCCAATTTCAACAGAGAGAACTTCATTTTATGCCTAATATATACGCATTATTCTTAGTTGAGGGGGTTTAAGGTTTTCTTTCGAAACAAACTAAACAAGTAAGAACATTACAGTCAGACAACGCCGACAGCTGCCTAGCCTACACCCATTCAACTAATACAGTTATTCACTCGCTTTGGTAAACGTACACATTATTTTCATGCAAAGCCATAATTTCCATGATAGCTCACATATTCGGAAGATCAGACTTTCTCTCCATATAAAAGTTTGCTTTTCGTGATAACACGTGCCATGTCTCGGTAAGGCTGATTCTCGTTGTCTGAAAGTTGACGCCACTCTAAGCCGGCCATTTGAGCTACTGCGTAATGAAAACGAATTTTATACTTTATCGCCTCCGCCCAGTCCACAAATTTTCTTACCTAGGTATAGGTAAAACCTAAGCTTCCAAAATATTTTTCTTTCTACGCGTGGTAATTAATTCTCCTAATGATCTCTCAAATAGTCAAAAGAGATATAAAGAGATGATTGTGGGTCCTGGCCTGGCAGAATTTTAAATAGTCCAAAATTCTGATTTCCCGAATATGGTTACAAATGGGTATATCGGTATTCACCCATATGCCATATACGGACCGTTCTCGAAAGACGATTCTTTAAAATGCCCGATAACACAACAATATCCAACTTTTCCTTAAAAATTTTCGCCAATGACATAGAATAGCTATGTATAAAATATCCTACCGATCCTGCAATCGAACCGATACCGATTGATTCAAAATCATTTTTTGAATCGAACTAAACTTGTCTGTCTATGTATTTTTGTGTTCAAGGTATAGGTCGTAATTTTTGAAATATTTTGATGAATAAAGCCAAAGTGAAAAGTTTGCATTTTGAAGAGTAAATTATGATTCACAGGATCAATGGCCTTACAAAAATCAATCATAAGCGGGGTCGTCAACTTCCCCTTGTCATACTCTGGACGGATATCTTGCAACACTTTGAGCATTGCGGTGTTACAACTATGATCTGGCTTACAACCTGGTAAATTTTTGGAACACAAGTGCAACGCAATCTGATCAGTTACTAACCGCTCAAATACTTGCGATAGGGCACGAAGATTACTAATAGGGCGATAATCACCTGGTGAAACTGTTTTGTAATCGCCATTTTACAACAGTCTGGAAAAGTACAGGATATGATTATATGATTCAATGCATAATTCAATGAGGAGACCACGGGTGGAAAGATAAGTTTTAAAAATGTAATACTGACCACAACACCATTAGATTTAAAACTATAAACCACTTTCTAAAAATTATTTTTTCCCTTCCCCGACAAAAAGATCTTTTTCGGCGTCCAAAAGTATGACCACTCAAATTAGTTACTCTTATCACACTGTCATGGTTGACTTGAAATGCAATATTTTTTTGACTGGCCAAACTTGCCCAAATAAGTTCTTCTTCAGCATTATATGCGTCCACAATGTACCGTGCGTTCCTTATGGAGTCGCTGATCTTCAAACCATCGATTCTACCGACATGTATGACAACTTTGATGTTAATGATTGGCTTAGGCCCGTACTGTCGTAACAGGGTTCAAGAGCGATTAATTCGGCTTGAACGATACCTTTTGTTTTAGATAACATATCATAGCAGAGGTTTCTTTAGATAGCAAAAAACGGCCAACTCTTTTATCAAATTTACGATTTATTAATCGTTTAGCATCGAAAATAGTGTTGTGAGGATTAATAGTGGGTATTGACTTTTGGCTGTACTTCCAATAGACGTTCCATTTTAGTGTGCTTTCTTAATATATATTTTTTTTATTTGTTTTAGTGAAGGCGGATGGATGGAGACATTTGAGTTATAAGACCACATCGTCAGTAGCATGAAAACGAAATGATTGATTTGAAGAAAGATTGTTGATAAGAACACTCAGAAACACACTTTAAATTTTGAAAATTAAAAAACTTTATTATCATATTGAGTGTAATTGCTAAAGTCTATATATATATATGTATAATACGATTTGAAATTTTAACGATCGTTTAAGCTTCAGCAGCAGAAATTTAAATGTTCCGGAAGTGCTATAAACCCATAAAAAAATCTAGCAAATTGTCTTAGTTCTTCTTTAGTTCGGCTGTGTAATCATTTATTGTTATCATTGCGGACGTTCTGGCGTTTGTTAAAATACGCCATCTATTTCAGATTCTAATGCAAGGCGGAACAAGGGGCGTATATTTATTTATTTTGCAATAATAATTATCTGCCGCCAGTGAATAATAATTTCGGTTATGAAGACAACAATTTAGAGGATGCAGAAGACGATATTTTTTTTATATAATGCTTGTGCCACACGTTCCTATAAAATCGTCTCGGGATCGAGCTTGTCTAGAGAAGCTCCTGCAGTTCACCACTCATCAATCAAATTTTAGAAGAGCGAAAAAATTGAAGTTCAAATTTTAAATTCCACGAAAAAAAACACTGGACCGCTGTATGAAATTAAAGAGTTAGCAACGCAATGGGAGCGACTAGAGAAAGCTTCTTGTCAACTGGAAGAGATTAATGCCACGCTGCGGTTTAGTCAACGCCATTTAAACAATTTGAAAAGTATATTTGGCGGTTTGAAGAATTAATTATCACCAACAACAAGAGCAACAATTATTTGCTAATTCGTCCCAGTCGTCGCTTAATGCAACTCAAGCACCACAAAATACTAAGGATTTGAAACAAAGATCGACAACAACAGACAAATATAATAAACATTCTGTTTCACGTTTACGTCAATACTCTTATGGGCGCGAGCGAGACGGGCAAATGCTAGAACAAAGACGCAATAATCCATTCGCTATTCAACTTGAAGCTAACTTGACGTGACATGAACCGTGAGATTGAATTTATTCATATCAATCACTGCTCAGCACGCAAAGGATCTTGGGGAATAATTTCCAAACAAATCTTTTGTAGGTAATCTGCCGATACAATACTAAATGCAAACGATTTTCCCACTAACTGCAAGTTTACTTATTTCTGTACTCTCTTAAGTAGTTTTTTTTCAATCTTCCGCAGTGTTCTGACACTTGGACGATAATTTTCTACGTTTTTGTTTTACGCTTCTTTCATCGTGAACGAATTATCAAACCAAACCACAACCATGCTTGTAACATCAGTTAGCAAATTTTCCCCGAATGTAGTGGAGCCATTTAGGTTGGAAACAGATCTCTTCAAAATTGAAACCTAAAACATAACAACATGACTTTGCTGAGAAGACCTAGCGTATGCCTTACCATTAACTCTCTTAACTTTTATCTAATTACCTTGGAATTTTATTGCTACAGATTCATAATAAGATTTGAGGATCGTGGAAATGTTTGCCTTATAAAAAAAATGAAGTCGTCTTTTTCGAAAGCTGCCGCAGAATTGGAAACAATTTATTATATACTTAAAGATTTATTCTTTTATGAGTTGAAACCAAAAGTTTAGTAAATTCTTCCGTAAAGCTTTTATGCGTTGAATGGCAGCGTTTTCCATAGCGTGTGGAAATATTTCAAGAAGTCTTAGACCTTTACTAGTTACGATTTTTCATGCTAAATAGATATATATTTTTGGGTTCATCAAAATTGATATTCAAAATCGAGATCTTCGATGGTTTTGACCTTCCCCTGCATAACATAACAGTTTCTCATTTAATATTATTGACGTATATAAAAAAAAAATAGCTTGGCGCTGTTGCAGAAATTTTGATCATTTTGAACGCTATTATCTAAACGGTTTATTTACCTCAAAGGAAGATTACTTAGGTAAAAAACAAATCTATCTATATAGAGTGCCAGCAGTGGTACAGTGCAGTACATTAACTGGTTTTTGCTTAAGAAACAACAATTCTTCAGATATATAGAGAGATTGAGGCAAGTGAACGATCACCTACATATACGTATAATATACATTCGCATTAGCCACCCCTCTCCATCTATAATTCCACAATCAACTAGTGCTTCAGCATTATAAGCTTCATTCAAACAACTAGTTGTACATGTGACCGTAACGGCGTAAGACGCTAGAAAAGAAATCAGAACATAACAACAAAAAATGAAAAAAAAAAAAAAGAAAAGAAAACACCTTTCCGCCTATGAATAAAAGCTTCGTTTTGTAAAGTTCTGTTTCTTCAGGGCTTTTTAAGATATGCTCGTGATCAACATGAGACTTTTTCAGGAAACTTAGCAAAGTACGTTGACCTGTCTTTGGCTGCTAGCAAGTGATAAAAATCTGAACGAAATGTAGCGAAAAATCAATTCAATCAATCAAACAAATTTTTGGAAAAAATAATCCCTATATTTTCTTTAAACCTATAATAGATTCAACGGAGTTTTTATTTGATTTCAAAGTAACACAAAAAGTAATTTGCCTGAAGAAATACTTGCGGCATAACCTAATCTTGAAATCAATTTCAGTTTTTTTTAAATGTTATTACGCGTTTTACAAGAGATTGTCTTTACCTTTAGACAGACTTGCTTCCTATTATCTTTTTAAAAGGTAGGATAAACTTATTAGTCCGTTACTGTCCTTTCACGAAAAATTTCATCTCAATTGCATTACGTATTGACCAAAATATGTTGAAGCTAATGCTAGCAACATCGTTAACGCCCACATAACACACTAGAAACTCATTTTTTTTATTTTTGTTGCATAGAAAAACTTTCGGAAAATGATAAGTCCATAATTTTTGATTACTTTACACCCTATGCAAGCTTTTATTCTTGATAAACTTCAGCATCTTGGATATTCACTCCACTTGATACCAAAATATTTATTCCAACATTGTACGATAAATTTTTAAAAATGATTTTAAACAATTTATATATTTACATACCCACACTTTCACAACTAATGATTGCTTTGTTTCATATCTATATAAAATGATCTACATTCAGCATTTGCTCTAAGGGCTATTTTTTTTTTAGCAGTTTTTCTACTTATTGTCCTCAACTTAAAGACGAAAAAAGTGCTCGTTTTCTAAATAAAAACAAGTAAGAAAATTATATTCGGTCGTGACAAAATCTTTTATACCCATCACTATTATCCCAAAAAGACAAAAAAAGTAAACGAACTAAATTTTCATGCTCTATAATATGGAATGGGCGTGGCTAATGTTTTATATTTTTAAAGTAAAACTCTTTGTCGCGTAGGCGTGTCCTTTGAAAAGTTTAACGCAATTTTCAAATGCCTTTTCCAAATTTGCAGGCGACATCTTCAGTTTTGCTAATGGGCGCATATTTACCACACATAGTACACAGTTGCGCTTGACAGACAGATGGACAGACGAACAGACAAAAAGCTTTAAGTGCTTTTCAATTTTGTAACTGGCCAAGCATTTATATACTTTATGGGGCTTTCGAAGCTTGTTTCTGCATCTTATAAAGGTATTGAAAAAAAAAAACTTGGATACACTAGGCGGTGGTAAGGCTAGCGTGTTACAGCATCGCCCATAGAATATGTGTTCAAATTTTGTTACATTTATCTGCTATAGTTTGTAGGTAATGAGCAAAAGTCCAATTTTTCATTCGCTTTGAAAAACAGAAGTGTTATCAGTTTACACGGTGTTGTGGGTGTGTCTTTCGAACAATTTGGCCTATTTTTAGTGCCAAACTTTGAATCGATAGCTTCATCTGTGCGGCCAGGAAAATGTTTACAACAGACATTACACAGATGGATGGACAGATCGGCAAGTGGACATGCGGACACCTAGACAGACATACGGACGAGCATCCTTAAATTGATTCAGAATTTCATGCTGATCAAGAATATATATGCTGTGTGGGGTCTCTGAAGCTTCATTCTGGGCGTTGCAAACGTTTCGACAAAATGAATGTATCCCTCGTTCTTCGGTGATGGGTATAAAAAGAAGAAAAAAAAAGGTTACATCGTTTTAATTACTTAAGTAAAATAAACAAATAAACGTCCAACATTACAGTATGTATGACCTTCGGCAACTTTGAAACGGAGATCATTTGTTACATATGTGTGTTAGAGAGACAGAGACAGAGACAGAGAGAGAGAGAAACGAAGAACTTATGAAATAATTACAAAACAAAAAATAAATAGACCGTTTACAAGGAAAAGACATAAAACACAATTTTCAATATAAAAACAAAATTAAATAAAAATCACTTTACGCATCATTGCCAGCCAATGCGTATTCTCTATGAATACAGTCTGGTGTAACTCATAATTAAACATAAACCCAACTATGCTCTCAACTATAATAAGATGATTTTCATTAACTTACAACTTTTTTAAGTTTTTTGCTTTAGTCTTTTTCTTTCTATTTTCTATTCTTTTCGTCTGTGCTGTTTTTAATCTCAAACGTCTCTATATGTTTCGAATACCATAGAAATGCGTATAGAATACATATGCAATAAAAATGTCCGTCTATATGTCCATTCGTTAACAGACTATTGTTGGAATCCTCATTTGGCATCGCTCAGGTTAAACGAAATAAATTTGTTAGGTTATGGCATAACTTTTGGTATTTAAAAAATGCTTCTTTCATTTGCAATTTATTGAAAATTTTTTATTTCATAATCTTTTAACCTTTACTAATAATTCCTATTAATTTGTTTGTTTGTTTGTTTTTTTTTTTTTTTTTTTTTTTTTTTTTTTTTTTTTTTTTTTTTTTTTTTTTTTTTAATTTATTTCTGATTTACATAATTTTTGCAAATCATAGGTCTGTAAGTTTATGTTTCTCTTTTTAAGAGTTTTGTTTTTGTTTCTTTCTTAAATTATTAACCTATTAAATGTTGATTAACATCATGTTTTGTTTGCATTATGCGCATTTATTTACCTGCGATATGTGAGAGCGCTATCGCGTAAAGCAGTTTAACCAGAAAGCAAGTTTGCAAAAAAATTAAAACAAAACCACAAAAAAAAAAGAAAAAAAAAACACGAAGAAATGTAAGTCAATGTCAAAATGAAAGAAATGAAATGAAAGACAATTCACTCAACGTAAAAGAAAAACCGTCATAGCTTTGCATTGCTTTTAAATTCTTATGTTATTAGCAAACATTTCCACATCGTAATAAGTGCACGATTTGAAAATATATATTTTTTAAAGGAAACAAGTAAAAGCATTCTGGTGAACCATGTCTCTCCCTACATCACTCTACAGTCGCCGATATGACGACTTTTCAAAATAAGGTGTCTTGTCTGGGAAGTGGTCAAAAAGGTGATCCCAGCCGAACCATTTTCAATAGCGTTCGTCCTTGGTGCAAAACAAGTTAGAGTAACATCTCGAAACATATCTACGACTTGTTTGCTGAATACAAGGAAACAAGGCAGATAGGTCTATATATATATATGCCCTTGTATCGCAGGCTGTGTTGAAAATAATATTTGCCTGATCCTATCTGAGACTAAACTAGATTTAAATTCTAACTCAGGTTGCAAGCCTAGAACTTAAAATAGAGTTTGATTACTAAAAAAATGCAAATTGAAATTGAAATGTAAACACAAGTGGAGGCTAAAGAATTTTTCATTGAAAGTATTTCATAGCCGAGCGGGCATGGCCTACGAAATTGATGAATGCAAGTAAAAACGCATATCTAAGGAAATCAATTTTAAATTGTAACGAATCTATTTCCCTGTTATCGTTGTGTTGAAAATAATATAATATTGCGTTCAAAAAATAAGGGGAATTTTGGTTTTTAAAATACACGCGCTTCGAATATCAATGTAAGCTCAAAAAAAAAAAAAAACGAGACTTCATAGTATTCAGCTTGTCAACTTACAAATAAAAGCATCTAAGATAATCGGCGGCAATTGTTGTCAACGCGACTTTCAAAACGAATAAATTTATTATGCATACAAAGAATATTTTTATTCAATTCGATATTAAAAATTGACATTACTTGTGCACATGCATTGAAATCGTTAAGAGGTTGCATTGTTCATGAGACAGTGGCAAAATTAAAGCAAATTTCAGCTGCTGATACAGAGAAGCCAATCAAAACGAAGACCAATACACCATCAATCTGATGAAAATGTTGGGAAAATAAGAAATATCGCAGTCAGCATTTACCGATTAAGCATTAGAAGCTTTGCAGTTATTATTGCGCTATCAAATTCATGTTGATTTTAAAGTAGAACTGCCGCTAATGTATTATAATGTAAACGGATTGAAAAAAAATATGCGAAAAGATTTTGCTTCTTTTTTCTATCATCTTTCCCAAAACTTAGATCAGGCATTTTAGGCATGAAACAGATCGATGAGCCGAAAGCATTTCATTTCATAAAATAAAAATGAGAGAAATTTCATATCTTTAAGAAATGTTTGTAACTTAAAAAAAGACACAAAACGAAACTACGATGTCTTTATTACCAGACATTAGTCGGAAATAAAAAAAAAAAAAAAATGAAAGAAAACCATCTTACGCGCAAAAAGGAATCTACGACGGCTGAGAAATAAAACTAACTTTGAATCCTTTTTTTTGCGCTTTTTTTTTTGTCAGGACCCCATATATCTGGCACCATTCCCTTTTTATCAATCCAAATGCTATTTACAATAAATTTGACTGCATATTTTTATACCCACCACTGTAAGATGGGGGTATATTCATTTTGTTTTTTTCTCATAATATATGTAACGCCTAAAAGGAATCTTCACAGACCCTATAAAGTATATACATTCTTGATCAGCGTGAAATTCTGAGTTGGTTTTGCCATGTCTGTCCGTCAGCGTGATGTGCGTTGTTGACAATCTCCTGGTCGCAAAAATAAATATATTGACTTCATATTTGGTACAAATATTGAATGTTTCTGCATGTAGGTTGGTATTGAAAATAGGCCAAATCGGTGGGAGCAGAAACGCGCAATGGAGCGAAAACTGAACGCAACTCCGTTCTTTTTTAACAAAAATTTTTAGATTTTTGCTCGTTCCTCGGGAATTATGAAAGTTAGAACCTAGAAATTTTCCACATTTACTTTACAAAACATTCTGCTCTTTACATCCGAAAATGGAACCAATCGGTCCACCAATGCCCACACAAAGTTACAAGTGGTTCAATTTTTTTTTTTCACTTTTTTCATGTTTTATGCTTATTTATCGTAAGGCAACAATGGTTTTAAACGAATGTTTAAAACCATTTTGTACACTCTTGAAATGAAAATACATTATCTGCCTAAAAACGGGTTAATTCTAAAATAAATACGGTAGACACTTCGATTAATTTTTTCTTAACAATACCAGCGATATGGGTATCAAATAAAAGAACTTGGAGAGTAGAATGCCAAAAGCATAGCGGTGAGTATGCGAGATTCGGCCCCTGTCGAATATAACTTTCTTAGTTGTTATACTTAATATATAGTAGGTCTACCGGAAATTTCTGTACGTTACAACAAGCTGCGCATATCCATTTGACGCATATTTGGCTCTCTTTTTTATCATTGCAGGTGTGCATACTGACCTAGGAAATGAACTAAACCGAAGATCAATCAGGTTAGTGAGACGCGATTGTGTACCCATTGCTACTGATACAGTTAATTTAAACCACTTCTTTTTGTATGAATTCCAACAAGGAAGAACTGTTACAGAAGCGTGTAGGAATTCATTGAAAATATTTGATAAAGGGCTAGATTCTGATAGACCATGCAACCGATGACTCGAAAAACTTCAAATAGGTGATTTCAATCTGTTTGTGATAAGTCACGGTGTGGGGCGAACATCTTCGATCGACAACGATACTATCAGGACCATGCCAAAGCATTCCCGTACAAAGTCTTATTTTAAAAAGTTGTTATGTGACGAACTGTAGGATAGCGTGTAATGGTGAGCCATTGCCCACTATAATGTTTTTACTCGTTTTTTTTATTAAATAACGTCCAATGCATGGCAAATTTGCCACGATTACGATTATTTCTTAAGTAGGCCTTCGAATTTTCTTGCTAATATGCTTTTATTAATTATACCGCAACATATGAAACATTAATAATTATAACTAGTTAACGGTTTGTTTTTCTTTGTTTTTTCGTGTATATGATCTAACAATAAATTATAGAACAGCTTACATAAATTGTTTGGTAAAACTTGAAAAAATGTTTGTACCTCTACAAAAATAACAATCTATTTACTATGAAGGAAACATTTCAATTCCAAACATAAATAAATAAACTTAATACTAGTTATCCAAAATATAAAAGTATGAAGAAAACAAAAACAAAAAAAAAAAAATAAGTACAAGAAAATAAGATAACTGCTAGTTGGTTGTACTGACCGGCTTATGTTTATTGAACCGCATGATTACAGCAACGCCAAAATAAAATAATTTATAAATAAATAAACAAGTAAGAAAATTATATTCGGCTCTGGACGAATCCTTTATACCCCGCCCCGACTTGTTTGTTATAAAACGACTATAGTGCAAAAAATGAAAATTTAAATTTTTTATTGTATAGATGCCGCCGCTTTTCTCACACCCTTTTGCATACATCGTGGAAGGGCATCGATAGAATATACCGGAAAAATTTCATCGTTGTGTCTGTTTTTCGTGCAAGAATTTTGCAATGTTTTTGAAACCGCGATACATTTAATCCTAACTGAAAGATATTATGCATGCTAACCGACAGTTAAACTTAATTCGATTCCGAATTTTACACTTATCCAGAATATACATCTCTCAAGTTTTCTTCCTGCATTTTGCAAACGCTTTAACAAAGTGAACACACTCTGTACCATCCCATTGCTGCATATGAAAATGAAACGAAAATAAACTACACTGCAACAAACGAATAGATTATGCTATGAGTATACATAAACTTGTATTTCTACAAGCAAATCAATAAATGCATAAAATGGCCAACGCAATGACTGCTGGTTGGTTGCATTTACTTTGTAATGCTCCAGTTTTCAAAAATTTCGTTTTTCTACTTTTGTTTTCATTCGCAGTCTCAGTTCGCAGTATTTACTGCAATGTGATGAGAGTAAACGTCTTTAACTATGTATGTTAACTAGACTGAAATGAACTTTAAATAAACGCTTAAATATATATATATATATATATATATATATATATATATTTGTGTTATTGTTGTTGTTCTTGTTGTTGTTGTTGTTGCAATTTTATACATGAATGAATGAAATCAATGATAATGTCTTCACGTTGTTTTATTTTATCATATAATTTTCAAGTTTGCCGGCTAAGCGTTTAATAAGTTTATCGTTCCGTTTGTAAGATCTGCTTGTAACACCAATCAAAGTATATTTTATATGTTTCTCGTCTGTTGGGTCATCTGTTCTTATAAGTTGAGATATAAAGTTGCGTGCATATGTACTAACAATTGATTCTCG
Organism: Glossina pallidipes; assembly: GCA_000688715.1. NCBI lineage: Eukaryota > Metazoa > Arthropoda > Insecta > Diptera > Glossinidae > Glossina > Glossina pallidipes. The sequence goes on from KK499992.1 coordinate 106,974, forward strand.
CTTGAAAAATTTTGTGCAAACATCTTAACCTAATCGAGTTACTACTAACACGTGCATTATTATCAATTGGTTTCCTTTAATTCCAATTACTTTGCGAAAAAAGAAAAAAACACACACAGTTAAAACTCCTACATATTAGTGCAGCCAATGACTAGTAATGGCTTGTAATTCTGCTAAAGATTCATTCAAGATTTGCTATGCGCTTTTGTTGTTGCGATTTGTAAGACTGGCAATACTATTTCGCTCTACCGATTGCCTATTCGAAAATCTGCATTCATTTGAATGCATTAATATATTTACAAATCCTTTAATTGATAAGATTCTTATTAGAAGGATCGCGGTTTGATTTATCATTTAATTTCTATTTTATTTTCATTTTTCAGTTTTACTTGAGTTTCTCTGTCTTTTATTCTGCTGTGTTGATTATACAAATTTGAGATATTTGTTGACATCTGCACTTTAATTATGGGTTAGTGTCTTTAAATACCTTTCTGCTTGGAACTTTTTGGTAAAACGAGATGATAGTTTGGTATAATTTTACTTAGATTTTACCATCATTGGCTGACAGGTTTTTTTTGTTTTTTTTTTTTTTTTTTTTTGCTTTATCTCCTTATTTGTATTTTGGCCTTTTCTTAACTTAATGTTGTGTGACTATGGTTTATACTATTCGCGTTAATTTAGCACCTGGGCATGATTGTATGAGTCTACATATATTGTATAAATACACATGTTTATAAACATTTATGTGTTTGTGTGTGTGTTTGCATGTGTAAGTGAATTCACTTTAGTGTTATATATTTTATTTTTAAGTTTATCTTATTCCTTTATTACACTGCATTGCATTGTAAGCCTATTTTTTTTTTTTTAAATTTCGAAAAATTGGTTGCATGACCTATTTTT
>KK499992.1:107886-233815 GCA_000688715.1 Glossina pallidipes
GTGACTATGGTTTATACTATTCGCGTTAATTTAGCACCTGGGCATGATTGTATGAGTCTACATATATTGTATAAATACACATGTTTATAAACATTTATGTGTTTGTTTTTTTGTTTGCATGTGTAAGTTTTTTTTTTTTTTTTTTTTTTTTTTTTTTTTTTTTATGGTTTATTTAATGTTTTCCAATGTGTTTATTTGTAATTTTTTTTTATTGCAATTAAATTTCGAAAAATTGGTTGCATGACCTATTTTTGGGAATTTTTGTTTTTTTTTTTCGATTCGCTGGTATCTTTAAATCGTAACGTAAACAAGTTAAGTATTAGACAAATAATTTTCAATTTTAAAATTACTTTACAGATTAATTTATTTAGATTAAAATTGAAGCAAATCAAATGAAATACTGATGTCAAGGCCTAAGTTTAACATGTTGATGAATCAAATTATTTGAAGAATGTCAATTCACTATAGAAAGAATGGATTAAATCATTTTTAAACCAAATCAAAAGAGTTGACTTAAAGGCGACTTTGGATGAATCTTAAAGACGTATCATAAGGTAAGCTTATTATGCTTAAAAACGAGGTGCCATGGCGACAACATTTGATAAATAGAAAGGAGGAGATTCTAACAGACATACATTAATTGGATGGGAAATATATCGAAAAACAACCCCCCAAACTGTAATAAGGGACATAACTTAAGGCGATTTTTAACCTTGTAGTGCAACATTGAATCCATTTCTTTGCTTGCCTACTATATTTGATTTGATATATTAACGTACAATGTGAACCCAATTTTATTTTGACTTGAAGCTGATGCTATGTATGTAGATGATATTTATATTTAGTACGTTGCCAACACTTGCCGAATCGCTCATTATGCAATAGTTCTATTTCTTTGTTGATTTAAAATGACATCTCTTGTGTACGAAAGCAAAGCAGTTTCCACTTAATAGAAATTGGATCGGTGGGGCGATTAAATGTTGTCAAGAAAATGTATTGAAAGTACTTTTCAGGATATGTTTTAAATTTGCATGTGTTGTTAGCACAAGATGATAGATGGACGGACGTGACTAGATCAATTAATGATCTATTTTGAATCTGATATATATATATATATATATACATATGTATATATATATATATATGTATATATATATATATATGTATATATATATGTATATGTATATATATATATATATATATATATGTATATCTATATATATATATATATATATATATATATGTATATACTCATGTATATATATGTATGTATATATATATATATATATATATGTATATACTCAAGGTGCGAAAACTTACAATAGATTACAAGATTCAACTTTTACTTAAAAGTCAATTTCAAAAGCAGATAAAAGTTTGGGCAGATGGACATACTGAAGAAGATTCATCAAATTTTTTACATGCATATTTTTTGATGTTTACACAAAAATAATTAAATTTGGTCTAAAATGTTTTTTTCTTTTTTGCGTCAATTTATCCCTTATCCAAATTTATCGTAATGTGTTCTTGATAAGCATAAGGCTCTACGATAATTTACAAATTATTGTCTGTCCGTCAAATCGCTAATCATCTGAGGTAATATATACATATTTGTAGGTGACAGTCAGAGATAAAATTTAAAAAAAAAATAATAGGGAAAAAATATGATTTCCTTCCTATTTACTTACATTATAAAGAAGACATTGAACTAACTTTACAAATACAAGACCGTCTAAACCTTTACCTACCTACAATATTAGGTACAATTTGCCCTAAAGTCAGCAATTAGTTTATAGCAGAAATCCATTTAAAGCTTAATGAAAATATATCTAAAAGTTTAGTGTAAAAATTAACACAACAGAGTGCAATGAAGTTAAAGTGCAATGAAGTTGGCATGAAAAGAATTCTTAAAGTGTATATAACTTTTTTTGACTTTATTTTTCCAAGAATTCTTTTACAATGTGTACGTATATTTTGCAAAGAGAGACACAGATAGAGTTAGAGAGAGAGAGAGAATTGTTTTGCATGGTAATTAAAGGATACGCTACAAGTACTATTGTTCTCCAATGAAAAATGAAAAGGATTGATTACAATTCACTGGAGGATACTCTATTCCCTTTGTTCCCTTCGAATATATGCAAATTAGTTATTTAAATAGTGCTTTGATGACATCTTATGGATTTTTGATTAAAGCAATGCAAGTTGTACGCTGTGTTAAAGGACGCACACATGTATGTAGAACTATTCAACAAAGAAAGTTCATTGAAGTAATTTGTAATAATGCAAAGTATGTCTAGAAAGCACAATTCTTGTTTGTTCGATTATCAAGCAGTTGTTCTATGTTGTTCTAAATATGATGATAAATTTATTTGAGGAAATACGCACGATTTTTTTTTTTTTTATTAGCTGTTTCCTATACCGCGATGTCTTGGAACTTCTCACAACATCGCACAGGAATCGTCATCGACATGTGTTTTCACTTTCCGTTAGGCCTAATGTTTACTTTATTTACACGAGATAACACGTGTACATGAGATGATAAAAATTATTATAATTGATCACATGATGCAAAATTTTGGAAACTTTGCAAAGTCGAGGGCTTGCAAGAAAAGAGAACGAAATTTTATGACATGACCTGCACAAAAACAAAGAAGTTGAAGAAGTGCCAAAAGAATTGTATAGCTTGATAAAAATTACAATGGATTTCTAATTTTTTTTTTCTTTTTAATTTGCTGATATAAAATGTAAATCGAATTCACTAACTATGTGTAGACAAAGAATGTGTTCATACAATGTAGAAAAAGATAACTTACTTTTATTTTATTCACAAAATTTTCAGGATATTTTGTTTTTTTTTTTTTTTATCGATTTTAACTTCTTCTCCACTCAGCGACACAAATAATTTGCAAAATACATAACATATAACAAAATATTCCTTTTTTTTTTTTTTAATTTTTGTTTTTTACTTTTGTTTTTGATCTTTCGAAATTGTGTTTCAAAATGAATTCTTCAAATTTAAGTGACAATTTTTTTTTTGTAGGAAGACACACGCGTAAATTAAAATTTATTCATTTATTTATTATATTATTTTTATTACAAAATCTTCATTACAATGAACTATTTTTTAAATAAATTTTTGCCCATATTTTGTTTATTTATTTAATTTAATAGAAGAGAAAAAAAAAAAGGTTTTTTTTTTTTTCAAATTCTTTTCCTTTTTTGTTAATTAACACATGAGTTTATTAAAATTCCTTTTAAATATATTAGCTTTTATATTATAAAAAGAAAAGGGGTGCACGCGCGAGCGTATGCGATGTGTTTTTAAGTTATCACAACGAAATGAAAAGCTCGCTTGAATAGCTTGCTACAGATGCAAGACGTTTTTGTTTTAAAACCCACAGTGCGCTTAAGTTTTGTGATTTTTTTTTTTTATTTTTTTGCTTTTTTGTTTGTTTTGTTTGAGTTACAACTAAACTGAGCTAAAGCAAACTTAACTAAAACAGAAAACGAAAACGCAACGACTAGTGTAATATGTGTGAGCAGCTTAAACTAAATATTCTCTCAGTTTAATTTGAACAAAAAAAAAAAAGAAAAATATTTTTTTTTCACCACATATCTCGTTTATAATATTTATAATAAATATTACCGGCCCTCACACAGACACGTATAGTTTTAATATTTTTAGATATTTATATATTTTTTCATCTCATGATCATTTTATCCCTTTCCGTTTTATATAAAATTTTGGCAATTTTTTTTTTTTAATATAACGAAAGACTTAAGCGGAAAACTTTTTTTTTTTTAGTTTAAATTTCCTTCGCGTTCGTTACTCATAATCAATTGTTTTAGTTTATTTATTTTTTTGTTTTTTTCTCGATGTCAGTGTGTGTGTGTGTGTGTGTGTGTGCGTGTATATTTATTTAACTATTTTGTTATGGTGATTTGTTGCTCTTGGTTGCGCTCTCTTTCCGGTTCATATATGTTCACTTTGGCTTATCATGATTATTAAGTTCCGTGTCGTTTAGATTTAAAACGTTGTTAAGTGTGTATTTGTAGGGAATTTTTTTCTGTTCTTTTACTCACGTTGTTGTTGTCAATGAAAATGTGACGTATTAATATAGTAATGCATGCTATTTAGTAATTTATTATAATTTTCAAAACACTCGTCTATTATAAATCACTTAATAAACAAAACATTATTATTAGTCAGTCTCCAAGTTTGCAATAAGCGAGTATACGACATTTCAAAAAGAAAAAAAAAAAAAAAGTACACAAATCCTTTATTTGAATTCTAAGAAAATTCAATTAATTTAAATGTGAGCTAATCTAAACTATGTAGAGCCCAAGACCAGAAATAGCGCTAACTAGCCTCCAGTGTTCATGTGCTTGCGTACGAACAAAGTAAATAAGTGTAAGAGATTTTACATATTGATGGGTTCAACATGTCTTAGAGTACTTAATGTAGCTTTCCGATCGAACTTTTTTATGCTTACCTCACCATAAAATGCATATTGATGGTGGAATGCTTTTATGTGTAAAGCATTTTATGCTTTCATGAAAAAAATCCTTAATAATTTGGTGTAAATAAATGACTTATTGCATAAAAAATGTATATATAAAGGTAAGGCCAACATACATATATACAGTCACTACACTTACGTGAGCGACGTGTCATCATCAGTAAAGTTTTTCATTGTTTATACCCATCACGGTAGGATGACATCCAGGACACACAAACAAAATCCAGAAAGCAGGAACAGAGACCGCAAGGAGTGTATACATTCTTGATCAACATCAAATTCTGCGTGTCCGTCCGTCTGTGCAATGTGTGCGATTAACATTTGCCTCGTCACAAGAACGCAAGAAATTTGCAAGTTCTTGCACGCAGATTGTTATTGAAATTGATCCAAATCGGTCAAAGGACCGGTTAGTTTTTTCGAATGGTTACTTAAACCTCAACAAATATAATGATAAAAATTTGCATTTGTATTCTATAGTTGCAACTTTCGTACATTCTTTATCATATAAAGACCATATAAAGTCTATATATCAAAAATCAGAATCATTCTAGAAACGTTTGTCAGCCCGTGTGTCCGTCAAAAAAAATCGGGATATTTACTTTAAATTCGGCGGTCATTGTACGCAAGCTAATATTGAAAATGGGCTAAATCAGTAAAAAGATTCGCTCGTACTGTACTGTGCTGTAGGCGCACGATATGAATTTCCATTTTTATTTTACAAAAACACAGCACGACAAACGTCGACAGATTTATGCGTTTGTTTATCTACCATTTCATCTGTCCGCCCTATCTGTCAAATTATGTCACTACGTGTTTCTACGTTAATTCGATTACCGCTACTTATAACTACACACCGTTCATTTCCGATTTCAAGCTATTCCTCTGTCAATTCTTTCATCACCTCTCTCGCTATCATCTCTCGCCCATCTGTCCCATCATGCGTCCGTCCATCTATCAATCTGTCTTTCATCCGTCAGTTTATTGATTGTTGCAAATCTAAAACTTGCAAAAATCAAGATAGCAAATGAAAAAAAAATCTATTAGTTACTTTTATAGTTCGCTCAACTTGGAAAATTGACGTAATAGTTTCTTTACAAAAGAAATATCTGTTGTTGCGTTCGAATAGAAAAAGAGAAAAGAAAAAGAATTTTATTTAAATATCTGATTGCTTAGTTAGAGGAATATTCCATTCGTACTGTAAGTCATTTTTAAATCTTAACTGAAATTATTAAGCCATCAATTTATAATTAAACTTGGTTGTAAAGTGTAAAGTTTTATATTGACTTGCAAATACCTTGTTGACTTAAGTGAAAAGTAAAATTAATAATTATAAGAAATACTACTAAGTAGTACACCGTACGCTTGTGAAAGTTATTTTTATATATATATGAAACACATTACTCAATAAGTTAGTAGGATGGTAGATAGGATGGATTTTACGACATTCCGTATACGTTGCAGTTGTTTTAATGAAGCTGCACGCGACATTTAAATATTTCCAGTGTCTCACAAAACGGAAAGTAACGTCATTCAAACAACGGCAAATTGTAAACTGAAGTTCGCCATAAAATGACATTTGGATACAATTCGCTTGAAAGTTAATACTTTTTGAAATTTATATGGATTCGTCTTTAGTTACACGTACATCTATATATGAATCTATGAACTTATTGAGTGATCGTTACATATTTGTGAGTAGGTTTGAAAAAAAGTTGAAAAAAATTTTTTTTTATTCATTCAGGCGAAATACGAGAAAATGGTAAGATAAAGAAGTTGAGTTCTTTTATCCACTAAAGTTTTCTATTCTGATCGTATTGAAAGCGGATTTTATCCGGGCCGTGATACATGGTTGCGGAATCAGGTCATATTAATTGAAATATGATAGTCAGTCATCTTTTATGGTATTATATATGACTTTCAGATCTGGCTTAGATATTCTCCATGGCAAATTTTTAGCCTTTTTGCCGTTCACACATGCATGAAAGTGTTTTCTTGCTTGTAAACGTCCTTACTACTCATCATGATAATGGTTTTCGTTAATAGATGAATAGATCGTACGATTGGTATCGTAAAGTCTTATACAATAATCGTTTCTCGAACCACAATATCGGTGTGCGGTGATTATAATGTGCTCTCTGTAGCATTATTTTCATTAATATCTACTTAGAAGTGCAAGTATTTCTTCCGCAATGCCGCATCAGTATAATTCCCTATCCCTTAGTCAATTAGCGAAGTTGAGAGCTGTAAACATAAACTCGATCACTTCGAAACAGATATCATGCCGGCGCCATTTAATATAATGAAATGTCCTCCATTTTTATTTTGACACATTTTAACTAATAATTAAATTGTGTAATTATTCGCATGTGATTGATCCGCTTGTAAGTAAAAAATTAATTTTTATTGTTTTTAAAAGCATTGATTAATTTATATAGTAAGCTAATGGAATTTTTTTCTGGCCTCTACTTTTTTGCATAATTTTACATATTAGAAAACCGTCTACCAAATATCTCTCTCTCTCTCTCTCTCTTTTGTTTTTTTTTTGTTCACTTTTTCATTTTTTGAACCCTTTCCCTTCGTCTTGCTTGTTCGTCAATTTACTGGCATTGTTTGTTTCTAATGTTTAGAGATTACAATGACCTTTTTGTATAGCGATTAAATTGTGATTACTATAAAGCAGATCGTGTAATTGAACGTGTAATAAAAAAATTAAAAAAAAAAAAAAATAATAATAATAAAATAATTATTTTAAGAAAGTGCAAACGCTAATTAAACGTTCACCTGATTTTGTGTACATTGATCAAATATATCGAACATATTGCAACCTTATTCAAATTTACATATAATTTTTTTTTTTTTTTTTTGCCGGTCATACGGATGAATCATTACTAATGCAATGTGTTTTTTTTTTTGTATAGTGAAGAAATTTTTTCTATTCCTTTGATGATTTTTTTTGCTTGGAGAACAAGAGTTATTACATTGTTATCGGGCTGATATTTTTTATCATTTAAAATCAATGTCTAATTAAAAAATCGAATGAACTTTACTTTCGCTCTACATTGTAAGTAATTGGCCGGGTAAAGGTACATTTGTCTGGTTAATTGGCCGGTGCACTTGAAAGTATTCTTTAGGAGATTCGGTTTTTTAATGTGTTGAGATTATTAAAAGTTTGTGTGCAAATCAATAGACATTAATTAATCAATTCGAGTAATGTTCTCTATCCTATAAAAACTGTTAAATTTGATAGGTTCATAAGTTAATTGTTAATTGCACAAAAAGCTAAAACAAACAATTGATTTTATATACAAAAGGGTTATATTAAATTTGGCATTAAATTATAAAGCATATATTATATGCATTTGATCAGACTCATTGAAGAAAGCGATTTATCTATGCCTCAGCTTGTTTCTGTCCTTCTATTAAATTGACAATTATGGTTTTGATACTTAACCTTAATATTAAATACATCACTTGTGGTACAAAGTATATTAAGTTATACGGACGTACATAAGTAACATCCAGAGTGGCTTAAGGTAGACCCACTTTTTAATTTACCGATCGATTCTGAATAATTTTTATGAATCGATTCAAGCCTATCTGTTCGTTCAATCGTCTGTCCGTCTGTCCGTGAAATCTATCTTATCGAATTTGAACCGCTTGGGTCTAACTTTTGGATACTACCACGTATAAGTATTCTCAGGAAATGTGAACATTTGTATGTCAAAAAGTCACAATTGTTAATGTTTGCGGATGAAAATTTGTTTATGATATGATAGGAACTTTTCCTTCGATATTAAGAAATATGCTTACTTTATTGACTGCAGTAGGCACACTAGTCGAGATATGAAATCAATAATCGAGAAATATAAACCGAAACGGTAGTAGAAACGTTAGAACCGTACATTGACCCCTGGCTTGTAAGATGATAAGTCATTGATTTTCAGTCAATTCATATGCATGCATATCATATATATATTAATAAGGGTTATCGTTCTTCTCTCTATCGGTCTTAATCTTTCATCTTGATTTCCTGCTGGTGAAACATTTTTCATTTAAGTAAAAGATTACACTTGCTATTGGTTTCAGGACTTGTCAACTACGATGTTATAATATTCGTCTCAAAGTCTATTAGACAAAAAATTCCAATTTATTAGAGCAAATATGACAAAAGGGCTTCAGGGGGCTAATCAGTTTATCAACGCAAATAATTCTAAAATTAGAATAATTCTGAGAGATTAGCGGCAAATTGAAAACAAAAAATGAATTCACAAAAACCAACTAAAATGTGCGACAATTTCAATTTATATATATATATATATATATATATATATATATATTTTAGATTATTATATTCCTACGATGAGTATTTCGTCGTTTATATTGGTGGGTTGCAAAAATGTTGGCCGTTTTTTCACTTGACAAATGCATGCATGTATTGTGGAAAGTTGATAAAATATATATTAATCGAAACAGTTTCCATCACTTTCTACAATATTTTACAATAATTTTGGCAACATGGCGATATCATGTCGAAAGAACTTATGATGGTTTGGCATTGATCCACCCATCGATTCATTTTCGTACATCTTCAAGTTTGCGGAACTGAGTGCCGGCCAAGCCATGCTGCACTGATCTGAATGCGTGGTATTTAGGAGGCGCCATGTTTGGCGAGTACGCTGGGTGGGACAGAACTCCCCATTCGAGCTGCAACAGTACATCGCGGACAACTTTTGCAACAAGCGCCCAAAAAAAGGCATTTTTAGGCAATACGTGTCGCGACTGTGAAACCGGTGAAACCAAAGACAAAAATTGGAATATAATGGAGCAGCTTCACCATAAATTTATGAATTTGCGAACAGCTTAGCCGTTGACGGTCTAAAAGAGGCTACCATAGAAATTGACTGAAAATTCCATTTCGAAACGTTTCAAAATTGCGGTTTCATTGCTTGCCCGCCAAAAGATAAAGACTTTTCTGTGACGCATTGTGACTGATGATGAAAAGTGGGTCTACTACGACAATCCCAAGCGCAAAAACTAATGGGTTAATGGGTCCAGGAGAACTTTCCACATTGACCCTGAAACGAATTATTCATGGCCACAAAGTTTTGCGGTGCATATCGTGGGATCAGCAAGGCGTAGTATATTACGTGTTGCTGGAAACGAATGAAACTGCAGATGTCTAGTGACATCATTGAACACATCGAACGATGTATTGTTGCAAGAAAGACCAGTAATAGCAGTTAACAGACGCAAAGTCATGCTCTTACATGACAATGCTCGGCCAGACGTTGCAAGAGTTGTCCAGAATACATTCTTGCACCTGATGTAGCGCCTTATGATTCCCACTTCTTCAGATCGAGGCAGTATGGCTTGGCTGGGACGTGGTTTCGAAATGCTGAAGAATTGCGAAACTGGGACAATGATTGGATCGCTGCCAAACCAATAGCAGATGGAAGCCTTTTACTATTCATCACAATTTAATTCGAATAAGATGGTTTCGCTATTCCGCCGATGGTCAATTTGATGCACAGACTGCAATATTAATCCTGTATTAACGGGATCATGAAATTATCCGCGGTAATCGATAATTTTCAACGATCAGTATTATGAACCAAACGGGGAAATGATTTAACGAAAAGTATTTCGTTGACTCCTACAGTTATAACAAGAACGGTAAGTGCAAGTTGATATTTAACCTTTAGGCGTTCACTGAAGTTAAAATTCCCCTGCGACATTTCTGCTTACTTCAGAAGTGGAGAAAATCTCATACCGGATGTCATGCAAAGTAAAAAACTTCCCACATAAAGCGGAAAACGTCCTTCCCACTTCTTGAAGAGGTTGATAATTCCAACCCTGCTGGATCTTGTCTAATGGATTGTAAATCTATATGAGCATAATCCGTTACCTGTCTGGTCAGCTTAATTCCAACTTGACGCTTCCTACTGCCAATGATTACGACTTAAACCTAATTTAAACGTAGCACCCACTAACTAAACACAGAGAGTATACATATGTTCAAAATGAGGGTGCGCTTCGAGTCTTCGCAATGATTTAAAATTTTCATAAAATATTTAATTCTTTAGATGGATAAACGAAATTATTTTCATTGTTGTTTTTGCTTTATTGTTTAATGACGTAAAAGGACAAGAAAATAAAAGCAAATCATTTTTGTTATAACGTCGTCGCATAGTATAAATTTTCCTGAAATTGTTCTCGCTATCGATATGCTGCAAATTATAGACTAATTATAATATTAATAATGTATTAAATAACAGCAATCGATTTATTTAAGTGAATGATAATAATAACAATGAAATTAGTTTACATCAATGCTGTGTAATTAAATAATAAACAAAAGAGGAAAAAGTTTAAATGAATCAAAACAAACAGCGAGAACCTTGTTTGTCGTAAGACGAATCTTGAGCACTCAGCCATTCTCAGATCCATTATCATTTTCATATATAAATGCAACGAATTCAATCACAATTGCCTCTTGTGTGTGTTCAGTTTGCAATAGTTATCCGTAATTTATTTAACTTTTGCATCTATTGTGATCGCGTCTTCTCTATTTTCAATCGAGTCAGTCATATATTATTCAATATCCGAAGTATATAATATAACTTTAATTTATCGGCAAGTGTGACGACAAAATTAATATAACTGATTTCTGATAGGTTGGCGTATAAAATAGAAATAAAACAATAGGTCGGCAGCAAGAGATCAATAAATCATTGATACCTGATCTGAACTATGCAATAATAATTCATTAATTTCATCCAAGTCCACATTTACGAAGATTAAGAAAATGACAAAAAAAAAAAGCGGCGAAATGGAAATTTTTAATTTAATTTATTTTTTTTTTTTTTTTTTTTTTTTTTTTTTTTTTTTTTTTTTTTTTTTTTTTTTTTTTTTTTTTTTTAATCATATTTTTAATCGCAACTCTTTTCAGGTAAAGCAGATTTTTCTACATACCTCTAAAGGTTGCGACGTATTAGATTTGTTCATTTGTGTGTTTGCCTGCCTATCTGCTGTTGTTAATAAACATGATGTGCTTATTAGTTCTTTATCAATGGGGGACTTGCGTCTAGCTAAAATCACGTTTCCAATTTCAAAACTTTGCATAGAAAGTTCGAAAGTCTCGAATTTCTTCTTATCACCTACCTACCTGAGCTTGGAGCAGCTTTAGCAAAAGATAAAAGGTATCTACACGATTCGATTCATCAATTCTTATTTTGATATATATTCAAATTCATTTGTGAGCGAAAATCGAGCTTGAGAGTGAACGTGATTTGCGTATAGACATGCACTTAAGCGAATATCACATACCTGTCTTTTTTTCGATTACATTTTATTTTTTCAATCTCATAATCATAATATCAATCACAAATCTTAAACTTGATAAAAACCAAAGATTTTACGTGAAAATGGGCGCAACTCTTTTGCCGCGACGTCGACAATGAATAAAAAATTTTTAAATTACAATCATTAGCGATCGTTGTTTATATCAACGACACATATTTCCATATATATAATATTTCGCGGGGCTACTTAAAAAGGTAGTTGTCAAAATGATCACGGTCGTCTAAACGATACGCCCATAATTAAAAAAAAAACTATTTTGCAATGTTTATACATTAGTTTCAAGTGATGAGTGAATCAAAGATGCACCTTAAAGACGTACATAAGTTTCGTATTCATTCAAATTCACGTGCGTGCATAGATGCTTTGAAGCTTATCGGACAGACGGCGATCGGGAGAAACGTGTTACAAAATGATAATAATCAGATTTTAAAATAGAAATCTTCAAAATAATATATGCACGGGTGTGTTGTTCTCTTTTCTTTTGTTTTCGTTTTTTTTGGGTTTCTTTCTTTTTTTTTTTTTTGTTATGGATCTCTTTCTTAATTATCATTACATGGTCTTATAAGATTTATCAGTTTGACAATATGAAGAAAACCTTATACTGTGTTGTGCTTAAGATTTTCGGAATTCGGCTTTTTTTTGAATTATGATATTCTCAGAGGAACCGACCGTTCGACGGCTTCTCATTAAAAATTAATATATGCACACAATGAGATTTATAGAGACCACTTTGAATATCGTTGAGATTATGATTATGCGTAAGGCATTTGTCAAATCCAAATGATCGAAAACTCATGTACATGCGAGAGGGATTGAAATTTGTAAGGATTATGGATTATATTTCATTGAGTTATTTTTTAAAATGGACCCCGTCTGGATAATCATATCGAAGAAGAATTTTTAAATTCGATTTACTCCGGATAGTAGGTTCGTATTACAGACTTAATAGGCTTTTAAATCGATGAAATCTAATTCAAAAAATTCAAATTACTTTAAGAATTATATTGAATTTTACTATCATGTGATGCTGCTCCATCACATCTCAATTGTCGGTTCTGGGCTCAACGGTTTAAAACTGGCCACGCGAATCGACTGAAAATGCCATTTTTTGGCCACTTCTTGAAAGAGTTGTCGAGCAAACATTGTAACAGCCCGAATGGGAAGTTGTGTCACGTCCACGGTACTTGTCAGACATGAAGCCTCCGAAATACCACTTGTTCAGATCGGTGTAGCATGGCTTGGCTGGTACGCGGGTCCGCAAAGTTGCAGCAGTGCGAAAATGGATCGGTGGGTGGATCACTGCCAGACCAATATAAGTTCTCTCGGCATGATGTTGCCACAAATCTTGTGAAAAATGAAGGAAACTATTTTGACTAAAATACATCGCACCAGTTTTCCAGCGTAAATGCGTTTTTCAAGTGAAAAAGTGACCAGCGTTTTTGCAAACACCTACTATTGCTGTGAATTCTTTTCAAGATGGCCATAGGACCGGACGTTTCCTTGATTTGGGTAAGGGATTTTAATAAATACATTGCCCAGTTGATCATTCGTCTCAATCTTAAAATTGCAAGCTACTTGTGGTAATATTTCTTGCCTCTAATTCAGTGGGAGTCAAATTTTAAATGTTCATTTTTATGATTACGAAAATTCTAATCAAAGAGTCAAGAGTTGGCGAGGTGGGCGAAGAGATGACAGACTAATAAGAAAATAGAACAAAGGAACGTCCGGCTGGCACGAACACGAACACAATACCAAAATAATTACGATCCTAGAAAACAATATAAATAGAATGTAAAAGGTTTTTGGAGTCATCGTGTGCAATGGCTTTGCGGTCTCTTGCGTTAGGTTATATGTAAATAGGTGATGGCTGAACCTGAATTGTCTAACTATCTGCAAAAGTCAAAAGATCTGTTTACGTATATGATAAGCGCTCTCTAAACATTATTGCGTATATCAGGGGGCGGTGAAAGCAGTCTGTTCTCACTAACCGGCTCGTAAAGACACACCCACAGCTAAGCCGCTGCAACTTGCTAACTGCAATGGCCAACGTCTTTCAGGCTCACGTGAGAATGCCGAACATCCTTAATGCACGCAAAGTCTGACTTGAGTACTGAGGCGTAGTATTTAAACTCGAAAGGGTTTTTGGTTGACAGCCAGATTGGTGTGAAGCCCCGAAAGGTATGATCCATATCCCAAGGCCTTCTTCCCTGAAGGCCTAGGTTTCACTTCGCTTCACTGCCCGAGGAAAAGAATATACAGAATTTTGTTTTTGTTGTGTTCTGATAAGAGAGACTAATGTTAAGGTCACTAATAAGCAGTCTCTAGAACGATCCTATCAGAAACATTCGTAACTTGGACATGATTCCGTTAATTAGTCCTATGCGCTGTTTCTGTTTTGCATTGATGACATAGCGACACCTGGTTTTGGAATGGACTTCTAAGGAAGATATAGGAGACTTATCCCACATTGATGTAAGAAAGAACTCATTTCCTCGATTGTTATAGTTGTTTGGCCTTGAAGAGTTCCATATTAAAACAGAATTTATATGGTATGTTGCGATGGACAGTGTCGCCTTAACCCATCCTAGCCACGTTAGTTTCTGGCTATCATTCGGAATTTTCCTTTACATTCGGAATAGTCTTTCTAGAATTTTTAGTTTTAAAATCTACGATAGAAACAGCTTGGACGCGTTATTCTATTAGCGAACGTTGCAGTAGGGTCACTTAAGGAAAAAACGGTACATATGCATGTAATGGAGATAACAGCGGAGAGCTGCATTTCTCCACAGTGTTGCCATAATAGTGTAAACCGGTTCTTATTTCGTTTGGGTTATTTACATGTGCTCACAACGTAACTGGAGTACGTGGATCCTTACGAGATTTTTGCGAGGCATTACCGGGTTGGTGAGAACATTCCATTTTAGTTACCAGTATAATGAAAACTCTTTACATTGTTTGCGATTTTTATTTCTAAACAGTAAAAATTTTCGGAGTGTTGTTCTTTTGCTACTGCATTAGCTATTAGTAGAGAGCAGTGATAACTTGGTGCCAGCATAAAGAAAAAACGTGACATAATACTGTGATCAAGCAGTAGTAAGACATTTCGATTTAAGCCGCCCGGGATTATTCCATGGAGTAATTATCTTTTCCTACGACACTATAACGCACTACGTCTCAAATTTCTTGCCACCCATTCTTAATGAATAATGGCTTTTGTTCAAAGGATGCGCTTTCCGATAAATGTTTTGAAGAAGCAGTGTAGTCTGAGAAAGCGCATTATCGTCAACGCAAAAGCTAGTCATTGTGGCGATGAACTTCTCGTAAATAACACATAATGCTCAAATAATGCAAACATTATGCATAGTATACGAGGTATGGTCTAGTGAGCATATTGTTATTTACAACGCTATAGCTCGGATTCTCCACGTCTGAACGCCAGACTTTTGCATCTCCGGCATTAATCGATAGACGGCGTTATTAGAATGTGCTATTGCGATAAGTTTTATGTCTTTATAACACACCTTTTATACAATACGAGGGATGTCTGCCAAATTTCCAGCCTTAGTAAGGGATATAACATCTTTTTTTTTCTTTGCAAAATTCGATTTTATTTAACAACGCTGTCTCCTTGAAGAATGACACAAGCAATCCAGAGATTCTCTAACATTTTTGGTAACTTTTTTATAAAAAGACTTGTTAAGATCGTCAAAATGCGCTTCAGCTCACACAATGACTTCATCATACAATGCTACTCCTTGGCATCCTTTTGCATAAGTGGAGGGGGACGTTATATATCGAAAGAATACGGTAGATGAGTCAGCAGATCAAATTGCCGTTGATGCTAAAAAGGAATACTCTAGTCTTGATTATAATTCCGTCCGTCACTTCTCAACACATACTCTCTGCAGACACTAATTGACCCCATTATCAATAGGATTAGATTTAGCTTGTGAGCGTAAAATCGAATTAAAGCGAATTTTTCATTTTACAGATGCAATTTTGCGTAGTAGTCATCGACTTGTGACTCGGTGTTGTTGTTTTATTGTGGATAAACGTGGTCGACTTCGTCATGATTGCAGATTGAAAATGTGAAAGATATATTTGTTGTACGACATATGTATAGATTCTGTTATCTCGGTAAACTTAATTCTATGATCGTTTAGCATCATTTAGTGAACTCGCGCAATGGTTTGATGAGCAGTTACAGTTTTCTGTCGTCCCGAAGGCTCATTGTTACTGTAGCTGATATGACTGATGATTAAATGAATGATAGTGCAAACTCTTCGTACACTGCACAACAAATGTATTGCCTAATGACAGCGTGATATTCAACTTTTTTTTTTTTATTTTACAAAAATAAAAAATCCCATCGATCCACTTATTGAAATTTTGGTGATACTTAACCAATGAATGAAGAAGCAAATTTTCGAGGCGACCATTTCTTTTACTATTCGACAAATTTTCGTTTATTGTGTGTATGCATACATACATACATTCATACATAATTATTTATTTTCTTCGGCTCTCCTAACAGTTATGCAAAATTCTACGTTACTGATATTGTTAGCATTTATTATGCTCGGTTATCAAGAATTATTTAAAAGAATTTTACGCATGAATGTTCACCATACTGCTGATAGGAAAATATGATACTCGTACAAATACTCTCAATGTTCCTTTGACGCATACTTTAATACAACTAGTTAAACTAGTCTTGGACACAGTTCTGTCTTATTTCTCTTAAAATAATTGTAAGTAGGAGTAGAATGGATGAACTTCTCTAAAATGTATATATGTATACATATATATATACGGACGGTTCAGTTGTCAAATTGGTTAACTCCATTTTTGGGATTTTATTATATGTTTTAAGATCAAAGCACCTCATTAGCCCCTAAACTGTACATATTCAAAACGAATTTCTCTAATAATAAGTAGTAGTAACACCACTAAATGATGAAATTGTTTTTGCCACGGAATAATAAATAATTTTTGTCAGAAGCCAATCTGATCAACTCCATACTATAATGTATTTATATCATAATGAAAGTCTATTTAACCCGCTGCACTATTTTTCCTCTCCTACGGGGACAGCTGCAAAGTTGTTCGTTTAATTTCATTATTCCCGTTAGACGAGAGCTGTTACCGCTCACACGAACTAAGTACGAGAAAGATAAAACATAAATTAATTGCATTCGAACTGCCACAACTTATAAATTTCAATTTTATTGTGAATTCTGCTTTTAAAAAATGTAAACCGTTATAACATTAAGATGGAAGATATTGATAAAAATTATTTGAGTAAGGAAAATAATGAATTGGATGGTTCTTCCATACGAATTATTGGCAGAAAGCTTGGCTCAAGAAAACGATTTTGTATGTATTCGGATTCGTTATCTGATCACAGCAATGAAAGAATTGCAGCAAATAATCGGACTGAACGAAAAAGAAGCCATAATCCTGTAATCCGGTAAATGGGACCGAAATGTCCAAAAGCATAACAGAATAGAAGGTTCCGGATACAGAAATAGAAGTGGAAGGGAATTTATTATTTGGGAAAATTACTTAGGTGGAATGAACTGGATTTGGGATTTCTGTAACAGTATGTTTTTATAATGACATTTTTCCGTAATAAAATAATAATTGAAAAATTTTAAAAAACAACATATTATCGTTTTATCGTTTTTCTCAACTTCTTGTTTTATGGAGTTAACCGATTTGGCAACTGAACCATCCATATATATGTATATATATATATAATACGAGTATGTAAATATAATCGATTTATTATTTAGATTATGGTAGATATTATAAACGTCTTAAATATACTTATGTGTATTGTACGGGGATTTTAGTGTTACACAATTTCATCGATTCAGTTGCCATCATACGTTGAAATTTTGTGATACGTAGTTTTATAAATGATTAAATTAACGTAGTATGCTACATATTTCGATTGCTATAACAATAAATACATATTTAAACGATTATATATAATTTATTAATTCTGTTCAAAAAAAAATTTAAGATCATTTGCTTTAATTATGCTTCAAAATAAATGCAAAGATGAAACTAAGAGAAGAAGAAGAAAAAGAAAAATTTACAAACCGAACGTTTTGAATGTTTAAGATGAACACCCGATACCTGTCTTACAAAATGGCGAGTGGTGGCAGCGGGATTTTCAAAGGTGTTTTAGATAACTAAAGTGTTTGTCTAACTTTACAGGAGGCGACAATTTTGCCAGCAAATACATTTATAGATGGCATAAAATCGCAATAGATGACATGTAGTTTTGTAAATGACTTACGGAAAATCCCGTAGAAGATTTCTCTTCTATATACATTCGGCATACATAATTTTTATATCGTTTGCATGTCATTTTAATTTTCTTTATTTAAAGTAAGTCCTTTAACACAATACACATTGTCCTGTTAGTGTTGGTTACTTATTGAACTGACGGATAATCTATAGTTATTTTCCAAAGCATTTCACAGAAAATTAAATTCACTGTAGGTTGACTAAGCCGGGACACATAAAGTTTAAAATAAGCTCTTTTAGTGTAACGCTCCCTTTCAGCTAAACTCTCTTTCTGGAAATTTTAACATTTTCTTCATTTTATCAAAACGTTTGCAAAGCCCAGAAGAAATCTTCAGAGACGCCACAAAGTGTACATATTGTTGATCAACTTCAAATTCTGAGTCGATTGAAGCACGTCCGCCCGTCCGTCCGTTTGTCTGCCTGTCCGTCTGCGTGACGTCTGTTGTAAACATTCTCCTGGCCGCCAAAATGAAACTGTCTTAGAAGTCCTTGCGTGCAGACTGCTATTGAAAATGGGCCAAATCGGTCAAACAGCATGCCCACAGTACTAAGTAAACCGAGGGCAGCTCTGGTTTTTGTCCATTATTGATAAGCCACAAGAAAGAAATCTACAAAAATGTGAACGCGTATTCTATGGGCGATGTTGTAGTAGCTCTACAAAAATGGAAAAAATCGGCCATGCCTACTTAATTTTATAGGGCATCAAAATTTAAGTTTTTTCTCAATACCACGCAGAAGCAAGCCTCAAAAACCCTCATAAAGTGTATAAATTCTTGGCCAGTTCCATATTCTGAATGCACTTAAACATGTCTATCTCTTCGTCTGTCCATCTGTCCGTCTGCGCAACTGTATAGATTTTGTTGTAAGCATACTTCCACCAAACTTTTCACAGAACACGCCTACAACACCCACACGCCTATGCTACAAAAACGGTGAACACCTTTATTTTCTGTGTTTTTTGCTTGTTACATCTAAAGTAGTAATTTCCACTTTTATTAACATTACAGAGTATGAAAATTTAGTTCTTTTCCTTGTTGCTAGGGTCAAATATAATTTTCTTATTCGTTTTCTTTTTTTAATTATGAAATTTTCGATTATATCTTAGAACTTTACGGAGGTATTTGCATTAATACTTTAAGGGTACTAAGAGAAGTATTTTCTCCCAAAGAACTGCCGACTGCTTAAACGTTCAAAGCTAACACAGATTAACCACGGTTTACCTACCAGTGTAATAAAGTAAAGTAGTCTTATGACGATTGATAGAAACACAATGATTCGCTGGAAGCGTAAGAGGTGAACCATAGTTAATCAAGAATACATATATATATATATGTATACAGAAATATATGTACATATATATATCATGTGTAACGTCTATCTTTGCTTCACAACCAACAGAAATTTCTTTGCCCGTTGTCATAGTTAGCACATTATATTATATACTACGATGCGACTCATAGTCACACAAACAGAAAATAATGCCGTGTCCTGAACAGAGAGAACACAATCGAGAACAAAATTTGGAACAGGGATGCGTTAAGGAATTGTGTGCATCATTTCAGAACTGTAATCGCATTATCACATCATTTCTTTACGGGATGTAAACTGAACCTAAGTTTACATGGAAAACTTGCTTTTTTTTGGCTTTAGAAGGTTTTTTTTTGTTTTACATAAGTCTCGAAATCAAAGAACATATGACCTATGTGTAATGCTTTATACTTATGTATATATATAGCTTGTTTGAATAAATAAATGCGTTTAAGCTATAAACAAAAACAATAACATTTTAATTATGCTCATGATTCTCATAGGTGACTGAGAGTCATATCGTGTTATGACGCATCATAAAAACAGATGTCAGGGTCAACGTTAGAGTTAAGGTACATATCTTAAGGTGAATACGGTGTCTTTGAACAACAAGTCACGTTTTACATTTCGTGCTATTTTGAATTGTCAAAGTACAACTGGGCTGGCAATGCCTTTTGACAAGTGGGAAATCAAAGTTTTCCAGGTAACATTAGCCGATTGCGTGCCGAAAATACATTAGTAGGATTATGATTGTGGAAGAAAACTTAGTCTGAACACTGCACTATTGTAGCTTCAATTTCCTCTCTGCGGCTAAGGAGCAAAACCCAAAGCAAATAAGCGAACGACTTATTTAACTACAACGAAGGACTGTTTAGTGAAATTTTTGGATTAATCGTATATGTGGGCATAACCTTTTGAAAATGCCGCCAAATAGATATCACATTCACTGATAATGAAACAATTGTATCGTACTGCAAGTCGGTAGCTACGTGCATAAATTGAATTTTCTGTCTCCTCATATCTGTCCTCCAATGTTTACGATCTGTTTGTATGTCGCAGGGAAAAAGATTTGGAATTGAAGCGGATTTCGAGTGCCTTGACAAATCGTTCATTAGGATGATTAGGTTAATACTGTATAGCTCTAAAGATCACCTTGTCGATTTCTTTCTTTCAGATTTAATTACCCCTTTCCGGGTACGTTCCACTCGTTTGAATTAAAGCTAATCAAAGACAATTGTCCATTTGCCGTCACTGGAGTACACTATATCAACATGATTATTGATTTTTTTGTGACATGAATTGCGTGATTTTGACTTGGACGATATGTCGCTTCAACAGAATAATACCATATGCTATAAATCTTGTGACACAATTAATTGATTGGGAGAAAAATTTAACGACCGTGTAATCTCATGCGATATAATTCCACTTGACTTTCTTTTTTGGAATTATGTTAAGCCCTTCGTTTACTCTAATCAACCACAAAACACTTGATGATTTTGAAACCTGCACTGTTCGTGTTATCGCTGAAATGTTTTGCAGATGTCTATAGAGTCAAATTTTTTACAAAAATCCTATCGCAATCATATACTTGCAACCATTCGCCAATAGAAATGTCATGAAGCAATGCATTAAATAAATTCTTTTGTTTTTATTTCAAATGAAATATATGAGCACTCCGCATAGGAATGTATTGAAAAGTTTGGACTGATTGTATCACCTTCGACGAAGAATAAAGATGAATTTTCCAAAAAAAAAAAAACATTTTTTTTTCATACCTAGTCTCGAGAGTTATGATGTCAAAGCATTGAAAGGAAAAAATAAATTTAGAGTAAAAATTTTTTAAAAACAATTACCAGATAAATTTCAGTTTATCAATGTATATAGTAAATTATGCTTATTTTGGATTTGTTTTTAAAAATTGATTTTAAAAAATAAACAAGTTCTACACACGCTTTATCAATGTTATATGCGTAATAGGCAAGAAAACAAAAGGTATACAATGTTGTCGCTGCTTCGTGAACAAAAATAAAAAATATTTAATATTTGCATAAACTCACACATAAAGTATAAAAAAAAAAAAAGTAATAAGTAATTACAGCGCAAGACGAGTACGCTTAACTGTCTATAACCCACAAAAGACCGAAATTGCACATTTAAAAGAAAAAAAATGACTTTATTAGTATTCATAATTAAGGCAAGGACGGGCTTTGTAATAATTTTTTATTAATTTATGTTTTTATTTAAATTTATTTCTTACTAACTCTTTTTTTTTTTAAGTTTTTAAGAGGTTCCGGTCTATTGTCTACTTAAGTAATAGATTTACTTGCGTACTAACCTAAGCTAACCTAGCGTAACTTAACTTATATGACTGCGCAAATGAAGAAATCCGTTAGCGCACTAATGTTAATCACAACTTTGTCTTGCTAATGGCAAAGAGTAATTAAACACTTATCTACTTAGATGGGCAGATAAATACTCGTGCGAAACATATGCATCTAGTAAAAAATGTGTCTAAGCAGAAATTTGAAGATTCGATTCGCCAGCTAAGATGGAATACATAAATAATTTGCACAACATAGCCAGCTAAGTCTGCTGGAATGGAAAACTATAAGTGGTCTCTGTGTCATCATCTTAAATTGTTGCTTGATATGATGGAAATTATTTTCATTTTACGCACCATCTTTTATATTCCACACACCAGTTATCATTATCAAGATATTAAAATTATGCGTTTGTATACGATGCTCGGAAGGACTTGAGATAGATTCAAATTTTATTTAAAATCATTTTCGAAGTCTAATTAAATGTGTATCTATCCATCTGTCCGGCTGTCTGTCGATGAATTTTGCGCTCATCTTATAGTTCGCAAATTTTTCGAAATGTTTTGATGAAATGAATTATGCACTGGCAATGAAAATTAATTGGATCGGAATGCGAAGCAATATAGCGTATTTACACACTTTCCTGCCCATCTAACAGGGTTTACATCTTTTTTATACTATTTACTCTCTTGTTTAAAGAAAAATTTTTTATGGTGAGCTTTTAAATAAGAACGAAAGTGTGAGTTTCCATTTTTTTTTACTGAAACAACTTTTTAAAAATAAAAACACAAATACATACACAAACATAATTTGTTTAATTTCGTATATCAATGAGTATTGCCGACCGAATATTCGATAGTTGACATAAAAAAGCACACAATAGCAGAAAAATGAATGCGAATACAAAGCACACAATAGTTATCATAGAACCGTAAGAACTTGACAATTGATTAAAAGCAATAGATATACTAACTAGATCGCTATATATTTGCATATAGAGCTAAAGTCTAAAAAAGAACTATTTTGGTGTAAAAGCGATCTTTTAAAAAAGGCAATAAATGAATTTATTACTTGCGTTTCCGTGACAGCTTTGCACGATACAAAAAAAAACAACGTAAGTTATATTCGATCGTCACCGAATCTTTTATACCCATCGCCGTCATCCAAACAAAGATAAAAGAAGTGAAACAGTCAAATTTTTCATGCCTTATAATATGGAGTAGGGCGGCTACATTTTTCTATTTCCATAATAAAAGTTTTTGTTAGGTATGCGGGCGTTGTAGGCGTGTCCTTGAAAGGTTAGAGTCACTTCCAAATTGGTTTGAAATTTTGTAGGCGGTATTTTCATTTTCGCTAACGGGAGATACCACACAGTTGTGCAGACGGAAAGATGGACAGATGAACAGACGGTCATGTTTAGGTGCATTGGAAATTTGAAACTGATCAAGAATTTGTATGGAGTTTTGCTTCTCCATGTTATAAAGGTATTGATAAAAATTAAACTTTGATACACTAGACGGTGGTAGGGCAGTGCCACAGCGTCGCCCATAGAGTATGCGTTCAAATCTTTTTACATTTATTTGTTATATTTTATGAGCAATGGGGAAATAACCAATTTTTTATTCTTTTCGGAAAACAGAGGTGTTTTTGGCTTACGTAGTACTGTGAGCGTGCCCGTCGACTGATTGGGCCCATCTTCAGTAGCGACCTGCGGACAAGAACGTCCAATGTTTCTACCAAACTTAAAGTCGATAGCTCCATTTGTCCGGCCAGGAAAATGTTTACGCTAGATATTACACAGACGGATGGACGGACGGACATTCTTAAATAGATTCAGAATTTGATGCTGACCATGAATACAGCTACTTTGTGGAGTCTCTGACGCTTGCTCGTAGGCGTTGCAAACGTCTTGGCAGAATGAATAGACCCGTCAGTTTTCGGAGATGGGTATAAAAAAAAAACGAAATTCTACAAAGTTTGTAATAATAATAAAATAAATTTATTTTCGTAAGAGTGCACGAGTTTCTTTTCTCTCTTCAACACGTTTTCTCAACGCGACGAGTCATTGAATTGTTTCATCTAGCTACGTTCCACAAAAGCAGCCGAACACTGCAGAAGTGCATCCTTTGATTTGGACTTTATACTCTCTGAGCTGTATCGATACCGCCACCGTAAGAACTTAAAGTCCACTTGTCTTCTCCTTGAAATGGTAATAATATTCGAAAAGTACTGTAATACCTAAACAACAAATTGATCTTAAACGGCTCAAAGTAGTTTACAATTTCGTGTTGGTAAACTGGCTGAACATTAAACTGTAATGATGAAAACATATCTTCAGTTAATGGAATACTTAACCATAATCACATTTTTGAAGAAGAAGTTTGTGAATAACAATATATTTAGCTTAAGCCGGTTATAATCTTTCTTTATTGTGGTATTTTAATTTTTAATAAATATATAATTTTTCATAAAGTATATTAAATTTTTTATTCCGTTTGTACCACAGAAAGATGAAGGCGCTAAGCATTACTCGCCTCAAGTGTACCAACTATTGATCAAAATGTGAATCTAAGTTGATTAATTTCAAATTAACGGAGGCTAACTTTTGATGCATATATTGCGGGCCCTATTAAGCGAATCGATTTCTAGTTTAGCTTAGTTAGCTTTTCAAAACAATTTGAGAAAATGTGCTACTTTCTCCGGCAAACTGTACATAATAATTGAGGATCAGGAGGCAGTAATACTGCTGTTTCGGTATAGCATGATATTCTCCTAATAGCATGATATACTTCTACATTGCTCAGAATTAAAAAAATTGTTCTTAAAAACTAAAGCGTTGAAGCGTATCTGGAAACTTCTTAATACAGTTAATAAATGTTAGGAAAATATTAATTTTAAAAGACTCAGAAAACTTGTGCGATATCTTTAATCAATAATTCAATATTAAATAATAATAAAACTGTGAAGCACTGGATGAAAAATTAAAAAAATCAAACTATGGGGCTACACACACGTGTCCACCTTCTTCAATCCAGTATGTGACTTTATAGACTTTTTTTCATTATTTCGTTAACTGTAAAGTTTAGGCTTTTTCAGATATAGATATTAATAGGTCGTCAATACGAAGACATTGCATATCTGACAAAAGTAACGAAATATGGATTTTCTACAAACCAATCATGATATCAATTTGACATAATAACTAACAAATAAAGTGTACTCGCTTTGATGGCGACGTTAAGTAATTAGTAGTCGCCTATGTGCGCTTGGAAAATTATGATATAAATTATCATTCAGTGAGAATAATTCCGTTAAATTTTATGTCAATTTTGAGATACCATTGGCATGAGTACAAAGAGTATAAAGAGTTCGGTTCAGCTTATCTTCTTTAAGCAATACGCGCTAACATTATCGATACTTGCATTTTATTTAAGCAGTCAGTCAGTCGTCATTTCGCTATTCTTTGCACATTATTTTAGCAAGTACTTGAAAGTCATTTAGTACATAAATCAATCTATTGAATTCTTCAGGGTAAGTAGTTTCTTAATTTTCTCAAAGTCATGCTTCTGTTACCTATGAAGCTAAAAATTGTATAATTTATGTTCTTGATAAATCTTGTAGGCCGGTAAAAAATGGGAGAAGTTTTTGAAAGAAAAAAGATTGATATGTTGGAGCCTATATACATGCATCTGTATGATGACTCCAAAAATTGTTCGTGAGGAAACTTGACTCGAATACTCGTCTTCAATAAAAAATCGTTATTATTTGGGTAGGGTGCGGCAATCCTCAAAAGGGCGATCATTAGTTTACAAGTTACTTCGATCTAGCGATCTTGAAAATGTTACTTTTGTACTTTTTCATAACAAGGGAAATAATCGAACTTTATCTATGTAAGTAAAGATATTTATTTTTCACTTTCAGTGGAAACGAATACCGTTGAGATATAGCGTTGGCCTGAAAAGCATGACGGCAACTTTTCTGCGTCTCAAACGATATTTTGTCGGTAGTTTGCTGATTTTAAACGAAGTCGTGCGGTAATCAAAAAGTGCAGTGACAAGAAACAACACGGATCATAAAGTTATTAAAATGCAAAGTATTTTCTATTTTGTATAAAAAAATTTGACGAAAAGAACTTCATCTTTAAAACGGTTACGGCTTATGCTGCACTGAGAAAGTTTACATTAATTGAAATTTGAATTGCTGCTGTCCTGTACTGTCTCACCAAATGCGGTGCAGAGCGACTATTATTTATTTGCAGATCTCAAAAGTTTGTTTTAGAGGAAATATGAAGCGAAGTATCCGATTTCTAACAGACTATTATATAAAGAAGACACCAAAATATTGGAGAAGTATTGAACTAAATAGTTCGTCCATCTCAAGTCATTGTAACTGTAGCATGTATCCACGCGGTCTTTATATACCTTTAATGCAACCAACAGTGGGTACGAAAATTAAAAGCACCAAAAATTCTTTCCTGATCTGTTCAAAACGTAATTAAACTTTGCCCTTGAAGCGAATCGTGATCAATACTTTTTCGGAATGGTATCAAAAGCTACAAAAGTGGTCTGATACTTGTCACTCCATTAAAAAGAACGAACTGCTTGTAATATCAGTTGAAGTTTTGTTACGTTTAGCTGCAATACAATTATTGATATTTGTGTTTATGCGAACTATTAATATATTTGGTAGGAGGAAAAAAATTCGATCTAAGCCATATGTAAATTCTTTCTTGTCAAGCTCACTACAGGGGGCATTTTTCATTATTATAATGTTTTTTTTTTTCTTCTTATTGTTAAATTTGTCCCTAACACATTTTTTTTTTTTTTTAGTTTACTGGTAAACATTTGATAAAATTGCTTGTAAAACCTTGATAAACACTATTATAATAAAGAAAATTTCGTTTAAGTGACGAACAACATCAGCTTCAATTTTTTGAAAGTTATCTTACACAACAGAACTCACATAAAGGGAATATTAATAAATTTTTATACCCATTAATGGGGAATGAGAGGTATACTCATTTTGTCAAGACGTTCGCAACGTCCAGAAGGAAGCTTCAGAGACCCCACAACGTATATATATATACATATTCGCAATCAGCATCAAATTCTGAATTGACTTAAGCATGTCCATCTGTCTGTCTGTCCGTCTGTCCGTCGAGCTGGGTGTCCGCAAGTTCGATTGCCCGTCTATCCGTCCGTTTGTATAATGTCTGTTGTGAAAATTCTCCTGGCCCCCAAAAATGAAACTATCAAGTTCAAGTTTGGTAGAAACATTGAAGAAAATTCTCGCACGCAGTTTGATATTGAAAATGGGCCGAATCGGTCGAAAGGAATAAAAAATTGTTTATTGATTATTCCCTCATTACTCATGAACTATAGCAGATAAATGTTCAAAAATTTGAACGCATGTCCTATAGGCGATGATGTAACAGCTGTTATAATAGTAATAATTGACAATATTGCAGTCTATTAAATTTTAATTTTTTAGCAATACCTTTATAAGGCGCAAAAATAAGCTTCAAAAACCCCATAAAAAATACAAATTCTGGGTCAGTTGCACCTAAACATGCTCGTCTGTCTGCCCACCCCAATTGTGAAGCATCTGTATAAATATTCTCCCGTGAGCGAAAGTGAAGATATCGTCCACCAATTTTGCAAAGGAATTTAGAAGCACCCCAAAATTTTCCAAGGACACTTCCACAACGCCCACATGCCCAGGCGACAAAGACTATCGATTTGCAAATAGAAATTATCAGTCTAACCTACTCCATATTATAGAGCATGAAAACTGAGTTCTTTTACTTGTTTGCCTTTTGTAGGATAACGGTGATGGGTATAAAAGATTCGTCCACGACCGAATATAATCTTTTAGTTGTTTCTTTTTATTTATTTTTTTCATTTAATATGACCCATCATTATTTAGGAGATTATCTTCTATGCATATATAAACACGATGAAGGCCAGAAAGAGATGTGGAGGAGAAGAGCAGAGTTATAGCCGCAGCCTGGTAAGGGGATTCGCGTGAGGGTCATCCCTCCAATGAGACTTCTTCCCTTATATATGTATTGCGATGATGGTCAGAAAGAATTGGGAAAAGAGAGAAAAAGGTAGAGTGTGGTTGCAGCCTAGTGGATTTATGCCCAATCGGTAAGTATTATGCTTTTACCGACTGAGTGCTCCCTATAACTATGACCAAAGTAAGCATTCACTAGAGCTATAGATCACGTATGATCAAATATCAATGACAATTAACCCTGTGAATAACGGCTTCGTAGCCACAATCCTTAGCTACTGGGTTACGTGGTAACCAGAAATAAATTACGAGCACAAAGTCTTCTACGTATTTAGGTAGTTTTGTAACTTAGCCTGACGGGATAAGGAAGAAAAAACTAAGAATTAAGTCGGTTTTTTTAAAGAAAATTTCGACATTTGAACAAAAGTGGCATACGAGTGCGTCTAAATAAATTTAGCTATTTCTGCTGCTATATACGCACAAGTTCCGTACGGTCTTCGACGCACATCTCTATACTTGATATGTAATAGATCCTTGCACGAGAACAGATATATGTTGAGTAAATATTTCTTGCACTAGTACTGACGCGAACGCTATAAAGGAGAAAAGGATAAATTCTATCTAACTATTATCTACCTGGCTAATTGCTTCGTTAACGTAACGTTATTCACACAGTCGACTAAGTACCGAATATATTGTGACAATCAATTCATGTCTTAATTTTTCAATTTTCTCTTTATTAATTATATTAAAAAATTGTTCTCATAAATTTTTGTTTAATCTCATCATGTATTCATGTATTATATTATGTCATGTATTCATATTAAGCATAAATTAAGCATCAGTTGACGACTGATACCTAAATATTTGCTAAAACCTTTGTTGCTTAGGAAACTTTTTGTAATTTCAATATTACTTTTAATTGGAGTCTTCGCTACAATAATATCAAGAAATTTTGCTTTAACGGAAGCAATAGCAATGCAATTAAATGCATATACGTATGCACTAATGTCATGACCCATCAAAGTTCTCTCTAACCGAGTTTTCATTTAAATAAACGCAACTAATTATTCTAAATTGATAAAAAGCACATTGTTTTTCTATTATTTTAAAGAAATATTAATTAAAAATACGAGAGTAAATATTTTCCTTGTTGTTTATTGATTATTCATCGAAGGGTTAAAGTTTATTCATTTCCTTAAAACGTTTGTAACATTTACGTTTATAAAAAAATATGCATCATAGGTCACGTTTAAGCTGAAAACATTTTCAATCCGAGTGTATTTAAGCAAATCAATCTTCCTGATTGCCGTTAATTTCCCTATTGTGTCAGAATTATGAAAATGCCTGAAAATGAAATGAAAGGCAAATGCCATGTGATGAAAAACATTTATTGTTTTTTTGTTTTTTTTTTTTTTTTGGATACAAGCGCTATCCCTACTAAGACTTAGAATACACTACAGTAATGCCAACCAAAAAGAAAAAAAAGAAAAAAAAAACAAATCAATATATTTTCATCAACAACCGATATTGATCTAAAATTCACCGAAAATGTCTTTTATCGAAATGTCCTTTGCACTGTAAAGTTTCACACTTTTCCTAATGTAATAAAATTTTATATAAAACTTAAACCATCGTATACGTCAACGATTGTTCCAGGCATTCTGATCTTATACTGAAAAATTGTTCTAATCTTGCCTGCGACTTCCCTATCATTACATCCAAACACATCAAAGGTTTCAACATTCATTTTTACACTCATTATGCAGAACTCAGTTTATTTCTCGTAATTCTATAGGCTTTGCATGTTTTGTAACACGAGTTCCTTTAAATTTAAACCTATCATCTAAGTTGCTCGTCCATCGAAAGTTATGCAATAAGAATGATAGGGGAATGGAGTGAGTGTCTTTTCCTCTATAATCTATCGTTCCATTTGCTCAATATCTTGATCAGGCTTTACGGCTGTACGGATTGCTCATAGCTCACGATGTCACTCGTGTCAAGCATGATTGACTCCTGAAGGATTCCTCTCTATACCAAACCAATCTGAAATCTTGATCGTCGTAGTAGCAATGCAATGCGGCCAGAGAGGATTACATATATATATATATATATATAGATAGATATTTTTTGGATGACTTCGAATGTCGGGTATTTAAAACTCAACGTGAAGTCTTTTTTTTGATTTTTTCTAACATTCATCGGAAGCTTGCTGACGGCATTGCCTTCTCCAACCTATGATTGGATAACTTCAACTTAGCATTTCCTATTCGATATAATTTTTATGCAAACAATATTAATTAATTTGCCGTAATTTTTTTATTTATCACTATATTCTTTTATAATTACACTTTACTCAAGGAGAGACGTCATCACAAATTTGTTTACGATATATATATATAATTGATGATAGTTGCTAATAAAACAAAACTCGATTGACGCGATTCGATTTCTCTTTTAATATCTTATAAAGGAAATCTAAAATTATAGCATATAAGTATACCGCCCATATATGTATATAAATTCATTTCGATTCAGTTCGATTTTATTCTTTTTATTTACAATAATAAAACTTAATTATGCCTACTAAGTAAATGGAATGATTTCAATATAATAAAAGGATTGCGAGTAAAACGACATAACTTATTATTGCATTGAAAGATCAAATGGAAAAAATTTTCCAATGTATATTTGCCCGGTCCCGTCGAGGAGGGGTTAGTATGATTAATGGTATGATATAACGGTATTATTGTTATTATTATTATTATTATTATAATTTTTTTTTTTTTTGCATTTTCTCAATTTACATAGAAATATAAATATTGTTATTGTTTATGTATGCTTTTATTTTAATTTAGTGCAGTTAGCGTTTTTTAACTTAATGCGAAAAAAAAAAAGTTTCTTTTCTACTTTACTCGTTTTAAATGCATGAACAAATAATAAGCCAGACTATGGATATAATTATCTGCAGGAAATAGTCGAACTATATATTAATTAGCTTGGCATTTTATTTATGATATTCGAGAATAAATATTTGAATCTACAGAAAAGTCGATCAATAAATCAGGTAGATATTCTAAATTAAAGACTAGGTTTAAACTAAATGCGGACGCTTTGTGTGCTCGAAGGTATTGCAGGGTCTGAGCAAACAATGCACTTATTTCTTCCACATCTAAGTAACCTTTAAAGCACGTGTTGTTGCGATTCAAACTCAACTTAAATCTGTATTGCGATACGATAAAGTACGATGTTGAGTAAGTCGGTGTTTTCCAACAAAAAAGCCTAAGGATCACTATAGATATGCTAAATAAAACTAGAATTTCTCACGACTTAGTCAACGGCATAAATTAAGTCATTAAAGTGACCACAACAAGGATACTTCGAAAGGTTACAGTTCACTTTTATAATAAATGTTAAATTTGCTTACTAAAAATTCGGCAAAAAACTCAATCACACTTCTAACAATTTATTTTTATACCCTACACAGGTCGTGGTACAAGCGTTTATTAAGTCTGTGTACGGATGGACTCGAGGTAAACTCATCTTTTATTATACTGATCGCTTCAGTATCACTTTCCGTTTAGATCTAAGCTTGTTCGTCCTTTCGCCCGTCTGCTGTCTGCGCATGTACTCTTGTAATTTTTACGATATTTTGATATTTTGGTGGAATTCGTTGCACTCACGTATTTTGGCCGAAGAACGAACTCTATTGAAAATTGTTCGAATGGTGCGAACTATTTTTTCGACCATTTTTCATGTACCGCCTTACTTTGAAAACTCGTCGTATGAATAACTGTGTAAAGCGAACTAGCGTAGGATATTTAATGTACAATGTTTTTATTAATATATTGAATACTAGTCAAAACAGAAAAGAAATGATATGCTGTCTATGCTGAATGCTCTGATTTTTGGAACTTCAAAGAATCGCTTGAAATTTTTGATATAAATCACTCAATGAACTCGCTCTAAACTGTTGTGAATACGATGCTATTCCCCAGACTCAAGTCTTGCTTATTTAATACGAGTCAGAGGAAAGAAGCTTCGGACTTAATGTAACGAAATCTATGATTGCTCTTATAGCCGTAATGATGAAATATTCTTCAAACATATTTCAACATATATTCATTCATTCATTCATTCATTCATTCAAAACAATGTTTCATTAAAAATACATTGAAAACAATAATAGCAAATAAAAAAGCATTCGGATCCCGCATGGGTGTCCCGCTTCCGGTGTTAATTTTAATGCAGCTGACTTATTTGTTTCTCTTTCACATCTAACTATACACTCTTATGTTATCTTATATTTAATACGTCATTTGTTTACATTATTGATTGAAATATTCTTGGAAATTTCGTGCAGTTATAATCAACTTGTGTTGGCAGTAACTTCTTATCTGTTATGTATCTTCAACCATAAGAAAATTTTGCAGCCAAATACAAATCGCGATTTTTTTATACCCATCACCGAAGGATTACAGGTATATTCATTTTGTCAAAGCGGTTGCAATGCGCATCAAATTCTAAATCGATTTAAGCGTGTCCGTTTGTCCGTCTGTCTGTCTGTCTGTCTTATGCCTGTTGTAAACATTCTCTTGGCCGCTAAAAAGGAGCTATCGATTCCAAGTTCAGCAGAAACATTGAAAACTTTTGCAGGTTGGTATGGAAAATGGGCCAAATGGATCCAAGGAGACGCCCAGAGCACCATGTAAACTGAGAACACTTTGTTTTCAAAGGGAATGAAAAATTAGTTTTTTGCTCATAACTCATAAACTATAACAAATAAATGTATAAAAAGTTGAACTCACATTTCATGGGCGATGTTGTCGCATTTGCGCATAAATATGGAAAAAATTGACCACGCCTACCCAATATTATAGTGTATCAAAATTTAATTATTTGTTCAATACCTTTATAACATGCAGAAACAAGCTTCAAAAATCCTGCAAAGTAGTTCTTGGCGAGTTTCAAATTCGAACTACGCCTAAACATATCCGTCCGTCTGTACATCTGTCTGTTTGCGCAACTTTTTAGTATTTGTGATAAACATTCTCCCGTTAGCGAAAATTAAAGTATGGCCTACAAATTTGCAAAAGAAGTTGGAATTGACTTAAACTTTTCAAAAGAAACGCCCACAATACCCACATGTCTCTACGACAAAAACATTTATTTTGAAAATAGACGAAATCAACTGTGCCCAATCCATATTATAGAGCATGAGAATTTTGTTCTTTTACTTCTTTTGTTTTTGTTTGGGGTTAACGGTGATGGGTATAAAAGATTCGGTCCCGACCGAATTTAATTTTCTTACTTGTTTTAAGTTGACAATAACCAATGATTCATAGTACAATCTAAACAAAATTGTTAGTATAAATATATGTACATATATATGGAGTAGAGCTTTTTAAGTTTAAAAAAAAAGGACGAGAAAATTATATTCTGTCGTGCCCGAATCTATTAAACCCATCACCATTACCCTAAACAAGGCAAAAAATGTAAATAAATTAAATTTTCATTCTCTGTAATAAAAAATTGTTTGTTGTATGGGCGCGTAAGCGTTATAGGCGTGTCCTTAGAAGAGTTTTGGTCAATTCCGTATTTTTTTGCACATTTGTGGGCGATATCTTCACTTTCGCTAACGGGAGTATGCTCACCAAGTATACTTTACAGTTGCGCAGGCAGACAGATAGACAGACGAACAGATGAATATTTTTAGCTGCATTCCAAATTTAAAATTGGCCAAGAATTTATATGCTTTATGAGGTTTCTGGAGCTTGTTTTTGCGCCTCACAAAGGTATGGAAAAAATAATTCAATTTCGATACACTATAATATTGGATAGGCGTGATCAATTTTTTCCATTTTTGTGCACAAATGCTATAACATCACTCATGGAATGTGGATTCGACGTTTTTCAACGTTTTATACAATTACTTGCTATAGTTTGTGAGCAATGAAAACATAACCAATTTTGATTCTTTCCGAAAAACAGAGGTATTCTCAGTTTAGGTGAAATTGTGGACATGTCCTTCAACCGATTTGGCCCATTTTCTACACTGACCTGTGTGCAAGCACTTCCAATGTTTCTACCGAACTTAGAGTCGATAGCTTCATTTTTGCGGCTAGGAAAATGTTTACAACAGACATTATACAGACGGATGGACAGACCGGCAACCGGACATGCGGACACATAGACGGACAGAAAAATATGCTTAAATCAATTCAGAATTTGATGCTGATCAAGAATATATACACTTTGTGGGGTCACTGAACCTATCTTCTCGGCTTTGTAAACATTTTCACAATGTGAATATACCTCTCATCCCGCGGTGAGAGGTGTAGAAATTTAATAGAATTTCCATTATGTAAGCTCTGTTGTGTAAGGTAACTTTCAAAAAATTGCAACTGACGTTGTTTGTCACTTAAGCGACTCTTTAAACATAAAAGAACTTTGCATTTGCTACATGACCACTATGTGGTACCCTCACATAGAATCGTACCCTCATGGAATTTTACACCCCAATCTGTTTGAAAATATAGGTCCGTGACCAACGTCTTCTTTTCGTGCATTCATAGACGGCAAAGGATGAGATGGGTCTCTAGGTTTTTTCCTTGGGATACTTTTTGCACAGAATTGTTGTATGATGACGATTTTGATGAATTGAATGTATCGCAGAATAGGCGAAGCTATCATTTGCCGCTTTTGACTCGTATATGGTAATGACCTAAATAGCTATTTATCAAGTCTACTCCTTCCATGTGGACATCATTTTCTTGCACTATGTCGATCTTTTGCCTTAGTCGCTTATCATATCGACATATTGTTTACGAGTTGGGAGCCAATGTAAGTGCACAACATTGTAACAACCTTGTTGCCTTTCCACACCGTCGCTGAAAAGTCAACACCATCATGGCGAGAAATTGTTTCTTCATAAGTTCCCCTAGGAAACGTCATGCGCGAATCTACAGTTAGGCAATCTATTATGTTCTAAAATTCCGACACAATGACAAACAGTATGCGAGGAGCATGATATGTGAAAATTATCGAAAAACACTATATGATTGCTCATTCTTGGTGTCAGTCTGGCTGATCGTAAGACTACATTATTGGTGACTTCCAAATCTAGCTCGTCTGCTAGTCTATTTCCTTTGCCTTCTTATCCGGAGTACTCTTCGAAACGAAGTTCCACCTGCGGAACTTATTTCGCAAATATTGTTTTAGAAAATCGCCTATTTTTATAAAATTGAGAGACGTTGCTTTATAGCAATAGATGGAATATGTTTCACTTAGGTGATCTACCACCAGTTTGATTTTGTGTAATCGATCGTGATCTGGATGATCTCTCAGAAGATGTTTTCATAACATATATAAAGACGTGAACTCGTAATTAGTTTGACAATTATTCAGACACATTGTAATTAAATAATTATTAAAATAACAGTACAATTACTTAAAATAAACTAAAAATATATGAAAATAATAATAAATATTTGACAAAATAACTTTAGGATTAATGAACTTATGTAGAACCGATTTCGCATATTGACGTATTTTTACATCACAAAAAAACTACATTTTTGTTGCATGAATTTAGCAGTGTGTGCTATAACACAAATAATACACGTTACTCTAACCTTAGTTCTACCCGAAAACAATTTTTCGTGGAGGTTTCTATTACTTTTTATATAAATGAACGTAATTCGTAACACCCGTAAACATGAAATTGTACTCAGATAGTGTGCCAACGATCAAATAGCTTTGGTGAAAGTTCGAAGTTAAAAAAAAAAAAAAACACTATTCCAAGGAATATGATGTACGATGAGGATCGACACCACTATATATTTAAAGAATAAATATTGCTTTTATTTGTACAGTCACTTACAAAGGATTGCTAAGAACTATAGATATACGATCTGAAGTGCGGGCACGATGCAAAATAAAATTCATAGATCGGGTGAAAGGATAGATCGGCTTTCTCTCTTGCATTCAAATCTTTAATGTAAACTAATCGTTGGTATTAATAATTTAAACCTACAACTGGCTTCTTTTAAATTATGCTCGGTACCTG
This sequence comes from Glossina pallidipes, assembly GCA_000688715.1. Lineage (NCBI taxonomy): Eukaryota > Metazoa > Arthropoda > Insecta > Diptera > Glossinidae > Glossina > Glossina pallidipes. Next base: position 143,802 of record KK499992.1, read on the forward strand.
GGAATTTCCTATTAAAAGCTGGGTAAGTATGTCTTTGATTTTCTTTCTCTTTGCGTTACGTTATGTAGAGCAGAAAGAGTAAATAAATAAAACATTGGACTCGCCGACAATTTACGGTATATTTGAAATTTAAAAATCATCTCTCTCCTGCTTGTTGTATAATCATCTTTCCATTTTCGGTTATTAAATACACAATTACATATATATGTAATCCAGTATCCCCATATATATGGGGATAGTTGTGAAGAATGTTCGCATGAAAAGATACTTCGATTTGTTGACCATTCACATACAAGTAGTTTATTGCATATAATAAAATGTATAAAGATGAGATATGATGACAACTGCGATTGTCGCAAGAAATTATTACATACATACATACGAATTTCGTTGGTCGATATAAGATACCTAATTAATTGACAGCGAAGTTTTTATAACAGATGTAAACAAATGGGAAATTACGCACACTTTACTTATTATACCGAGCATTTGCATCTTCTTTCCACAAGATAACAGAAACAATGAACTTGAAATAGACATTGAAACATAGCACTGTTCATTTCAAAAAAAAAAAAAAAAAAAAAAAAAAAAATTACATTTGTGAAAATTAAAAAAAAAATGTATTTGTAGTATACTTATAGGAGAACTTTAAAATATTTTCATTTTAATATTAGGTCGATTTAAATGTTATGACGCAATATATATTTCACCATCGCAAGTAATATATAATTGATTGATTTGTTTTATATCCGATTAATAAACTCGATAGCCCTTCAATTCAACATCAACGTAATCACTGGCATTTGTCTTAGACAAGATTTGCATCCTTTGCTTTGCGAATTTTATGAAAATAAAAAAAAAAACTAAAAAAAGAAGAGATAAAGAAGAGTAGCAAAAAGGCCTTCGACTTTCTATCTAAAATCGATGTCGTTAAAAAATTGCCAAATTGTTACTATTGTTTCTTTTGAATGTTCAAATGTCATCCAGTAAGTGATATATCAATAACATCGATGCTAATGACCTTAATAGTTCAACCATGAATATTAATCGCGTCGTATGTAAACATCATTTCATCATTTTACCGACTGTTCAAGGCATCGAGGCATCTACACATATATACGGTTTGAATGAAATTAATAAATAACTGCTTCCTTTATTTAAATTGCCTTCCGTCAATTATGCCTGAACACAGCCTGAATACAAATGTACTTCCGGAATAGTATCCGACCTGTCAAAGAAAATGCAGAAAAAATATCTTTGCATTTCAACATAATTTTCTTTCAGTTCGATTCATAAAGTTAAACCTGCTTTTGTGCGATGTTTTTTTAGGCTTTATTTTATGTCTTCGTACCCTACACCGTTTGTGGTACAAGTGTATATTAAGTTAAGGACTTGGGGTGGACTCACCTTTTGTTATACCGATCGATTCAGAATCGTGTTCTCAGCTTGATCTAAGCTTCTCTGTCTGTCCGTCCGTCTTAATCTCTTGTAATTTTTAAAAATGATTCGAATCGGACCACTTTTTCGACTACTTTCCATATAAGTCCTTATTTTGATATGTCAGTGTATGGATAACCGTACGGTGGTTTGGGGTATTTAATGCTGGGTCATGCCCCACTATAGTATTTTTAGCAGTTATTTGTGCGATTTGCTGTATGCCACTTATTTTGTTCGCTCGATTTCCTTTATGCATCCTAATGATGCAAATGGATAGATAGATAGATAGATAGAGAGAAAGAGAGAGACTGGACATATTTTCTAAGGGAGAGTTCATTTATTGCAGTACCTCTTCATCGCACAAAATAATTTTTCTTCAATATGTTGAGACAAGTCCAGTTGCTGTAGATATTTATAAAGTTAATGAATATATTTTTTTTTTTGCGAACTTTTTTCTGCTGTCTCTATCTACCAACAAAAAAAAAGGGTCACTTGTATTTTCTAGCGGCGCTCAGTAGTTTCGATAGCTTGTTTATAGTAAGAACATTCGCGTTTCTCTAAATAGCTTTCGATCCAGAACTCTGTCTCCCAATGTTCCATTATTGTAAATAAAGCAACAGATTACCTCAGTGTAGAAACTAATAGCGGATTTAATTCACTTGGCTCGACTAAGATCTTTCACATAACACAGTTGCACCGCGAAACCAATCTTTTCCAAATTAAAAAATTCACTGACAGGCTGAAGAGCGTCAAACAAGTACTAAATAAAATTGCGTTTTCAAACTTTGAACTTAAACTTTATAACTTTAATGTTATTTTAATTTAAATTTAATAGAAACTCAGCTAAAATAAATTAACAGTCGAATTCAATTAATATCTCAGAAGTAAATCTTATATTAATTATTATTAAAAACTAGTGTAAAATATATAAGAAAAGCAAAAAAAAAAAAAAAGAAAGGAAGAAAGCAAGTACACAGCTAGTACAGAGGCAAAAGGAAAAACACCAAGAATAAATCTACATTTCTCAAGTAAGCAAGTAAGGATAACAAAAGGAACATATTTTCATAAGGAGGCAAAGAGACAAACGGGTCCGAATCCGAACTCCTAAAGGCTAACAGCAACAATTGCTTTTGAACTGATTCTTCAATTGAATCGACACAAAACCTTTAGGAAGGAGATCACATAACAGAGGCATACTCAAGTATTGATCTAACTAAGCACATGTACAGTTTTCTTTTTGTAATGCAGGAATCCTTCAGCTCTTTGGACCGCCTCTTAATACTACTTTCGATCATCCCCATGTTCAGTAATCAGTTGTCTACATGTCACGTTGATAACGTTTGATATAAGTCTATATTATTGCAGAAAAATACTCATACGATTATCCGTTTAACTATGTACATGTATTTAAGCGTAGATAGGTACATACTTTAATACATTTTATCATGACAGATTAATGTAATGTAATAGTTATGATGAGTAGTTAGAAATGTCAACTACAAAATATTTAAGAGAAATTCGTCAGCAATATATTTATTTACAAGGGCACATAAGACTGCCATCCGGCTGGGTACAGTATCCTTACAAATTGATAATAAGTCAAATAGTTTTTATATATTTAACCTAAGTAATGAGTATACACAAGGTCATGGTAAAGTGATTGCGTTTACTTTGTTACGATATGAAATGTCTTTAATTGTTAGGTTCATTAAAACTAAAACAATTTCAGTTCATCGATTGCATAAATAGTTAGCTAATGGAACGTTTATTACCATTTTAATATCAATTGAACTTTTGACAAATGTTTATCGTATATTATTACACTATTTAGTGTCTATTTATATCTGTACAAAATAATTTCTTGATACATATGTAATTAAACTAGAAAAAAACGTGTTAATAAGAATTTTATCTGATTCGCTTAACAACCGTGAAACTATCAGTCAACACTTTACCGTACATTTAATCGATTGTTTCCTTATTACCAATTACTTATATGAAGCATTAGTTGTTCTCCAAGGCTTAAGTGATTCATAAAAAGTTTATTTTGAAAATTTCAATTGTCTTATGAAACAAACTCTTTTTAAAGTTTTTATTGCCTAACAGTATATATTTATATACATATATATATATATATACCTTTAATGTGTGTATATTCTTGATATGCCATGAAGAGTAAAAACGATTTATTCTCGTTTATTCTTTCATTTGTCGAAGCTATAATTATAATCTCAAAGCTTTATGAAAGAAAATAAATTTGATCTGAAACATTTTCTCATCATCCAAGTTAAATTAACCAGTTAACTGCGTAATTTAGCTTTAATTGCCTCTCACGCACTAAGTAATTGAAATCAAGCCGCAATGCGTATACAGATCGAACAAATACTTAGATTTCGTTTTTATTGAATAAAAATTTGAACAATTCAATGATATTGAATAGTATTGTTAATATACCCTACAGCACTTGGGGTATAAGATGGTGTATTTAGTTTGTGTGGATGTATGCAACACCCAGAAATACCACCTTTTGTTATATCGATCAATTCAGAACCACTTTCTGAATTCATCCAAGCTTGTCTGTTTGTCCGTCCATCCCTCTTACTTTCTTATTTTCATCTTACAGGCCGATATTTAGATGAAACTTGGTACACCGATATATTTTGGCCCACCGCTGAACGCTATTGAACAAGGTTCGGATCGAACCACTTATTCGACCACTTCTCATATAACACTTTATTTGGGAAAGACGATATGTGAATAGCTGTAGGATGGTGTAGGGTATTTAATAGCAGGCCGTGTCTCACCATAGTGTTTTCACTTGTCGAAAAATATACAAAACTCCGATTCATAACGCAAAAGTTAAAGAACAAAGCAAAAGCGATTTTGCTCAGTCTTATCTTTCGAAAAACATGAATGACGAGATGAATAAAACGGAAAATTGAATAGACTTGGCTATATAATATCAAATGATTGTTCGACTAAAGAAGAAAATATTTTGAAAATTTATTTTGCTTTTGGAATGATTTCAGTTCTCTAGGTACACTAAGTATGTAATACAGTTTATTGGTGAAAGCTAAGTAAACCTATTACAATGCGGAGAATTCTTCGAAGATGGGCAGAAGGAAAGACAATTTAAAGAACACACATGGAGACACAAACTCATGGACAGACGATGAACAGGGAAACGGACGAACGGGCTGAGAAATGGTTAATTAGTTAATCCATTAGATGAACGTAAGATAATACAGAATTTTATGCTAATTATGGGATTTCCGATGCCTATTTTCAGATTTTTAAACTCGTATATATATATATCATATATAAGGGATTTCCGATGCCTATTTTCAGACTTTATATGATATACATCATAAGATATATGAAAGTGAAATGCAAAAGCGGTATTTTCGGCTTTAAAGAAATCCGTATTAATATTTTTCATATAATTTAACGGAAGAGTGATAAGGCGATAAAGACAGTCAATGCAAATTTTCTCTTACCCTTTAGTTTCCTTTTAATGCAAAGTTTTATGCAGTCAAGACTTTGCAGATAACAAATGCACATATATTCATCTATATTTCTATCTTAGGCGATGGATGGATAGCCATTTGTCACTTTAGTTTTTTTATTTGTTTTTCATTTAATGCTTTTTTTTTTTATGTTCGCATTTTCGATTAGATTATTTCATAATTGTCTTCTTTTTTTTTTTTTATTGAACCAACTGAATTTAAATGTTTCTTCTGCGATTTATATAATCACGTATTGATTGACAGTCTTTTTTTTTTTTTTTAGTTCTTTTGAATAAAGTTTTAATAGCTTGTGGTTTGCCGTTTTTCTTTTCTATCTTTCTTTTTTAATTTTTTGCAATTTACTGCTTTTCAATAAAAACTAAATGCAATAAAAATAATTTATTTCTTCTAAGTAGCGCTTCTCATACTTTTCTGTGCTATAGCACAACGGAGAATATCGCCATCAATGTTAAAAGTCAAATATAAGTTAAATATTTTCTTTTACAATATCTAGAAAAGAAAGGCTTTTGCTTTATTATATGCAAAGAAACAGAGTCTAGTTTAGCTATTGATAAAAGACGGGCCTCTCTGCATAACCATAATGCTGCCATTATGCGAATATCGCTTAAATAGGCCTTTGTCAACAATAAACCCGTTATGGTGTCGACATTTTTGTGCTAATCATTTCAATTAAGGTTTAATGATCTTTTCATATGTCTGAGCGCTGCTTTACACGTACATATACACGTACGTACGTACATATGTATGCATGCGCATATATATATATATACATATTTAACTTAAGAACAACGGATGTTACGTAACACGTTTCGAAACAATTTTTGATGATAAAATTAAAAAAAAAATTCAATTATTGTCATGTTCACTTATAATAGGGGTAGAAAATCCATAAAACTTTTAAATTGACAGGAATTTTCACTTAAGGATCTCGTTTGTAAAAATTTGTTTTCAAATTATACCCATACGCAAATCACTAATCGATGTATACGGATTATCGGTGATTCGTGTACGAGTGTATGGACCCCCTAAGAAGACGATTATAACGATCGCAAATTGCTGCCAAAGCTTCGAAATAAATCAAAACCGAATACGAATTTTCAGGAAAAGAAAAAATCATATGATTGTCATGGTGTTTTACGGTGTCGCGTTTAATCAAAGGGCAATGTTAATGCTTTCAAGCGCGAAATTGTCCATCATTTTCTCGAATATAACATTTACAAAAGATCAATCAATTTGGGGAAACTATTTGTGTTACGTACGCATTTTTTTATAAACAAATGTTAGCATAGTAGCGGAAAGCTGTTTACACCTACCACCGAAAGATGAGAGTTGTACTCGTTTTGTCAAAACACTTGTAATACATATTCTTGATCAGCATCAAATTCTGAATCGATTTAAGTATGTTCACCCGTCCGTCCGTCCGTCCGTCTGTCCGTCCATCCGTGTTGGTTACAAACTACAACAAGGCATCGATATATATTTGCACTCATATTCTCTAAGTAATTCTACAGATGTTGCACAAAAATGGAAAAAAGCGACTACGCCTACCCGATGTTATGTAATTATACTGAGTTCCTATTCTCTTATCAAAACATTTGTAATATCCTGAAGAAATCTCGAAGACCCTATAAAGTATGTATATTATTGATCGGTATTAAATTTTGAATTCATCTAAGTATATTCGTCTGTCCGCCTCTCCATCTTTTTATCCGTCTCCTAGTGCACCGTTGTTGCAAGTAGTTAAATTCGATAAAAACATTTAAAATTGCTACAAATAGATAATAACTAAGAATTGATCATATCGGCCAAAGGATACTTCCACAGTATGGCGTAAATTAAGAGCAACAAAGCAAAAAAATAGATATTTTCATCGTAACTCATAAATTACAGCAATAAATATTTGCATGCTCTACTTTAGAAAATTCGGCTGCAGCCAAATATATATTTCTCACTTGTTCATACATTACATCGGGCGTATTCCTACTGATCGCAGTTTTCTGTCTGAAGCAAAAAACTCATGAAACTCTTCAAGGATTATTAAAAGCGTAGTGAAGTGTGTAGGATTTTTTTTTTTTTTTTTTGTAAAAATGGCGTCGATTTTAATTACAAAAAGAAAATTATTTTTTCAAAAGATTGGTCAAGGATGGACTTGAAATCGATTAAAGTTAACCAGGTAAAAAAGCTTTCTGCACTTTACCAGAAAATGTTACTTCGAAGCTGAAATTTAAAATTAATACAAAAATTGAAAGTCGAAAACTCTAGAAATCAGTGCAGTTTCAAAAATACAAAAACAAAAAATGTATTATTTGGTTGAAGTAGTTTTTAAATAGCGATTTCGAAAAGACGACTTTTTGAACCACATAAAGAGTTCGACTCCCCTAAAATTCATCGACAAGTATTCTTAAGTATTTAAGGCGTGATTTAACACATTCATATTTTGAATATGAAGATTGAAAGGAGGGAGTAGTGTTCGTGCATCTTTGACTTAAAACTGGAAACATCGGGCACAGCGGCAAAGACACACTGCTGGTGGATTGTTTCAAAGCCGCACAGTGTAACTAAAGAATGATGCGTCGCGATAATGTGTTGTACGATATGCAGGCAATTTCAGGGTGATTGAACATGAACGCTGAGCAATTCTTGCGATCCTGTTAAAGGACTTAATTGGTGGACAAATCCTTTAGAACATCCGTATAGAACACTTGCAATGTATAAACTCACCCATAAGCACTACCAAGCCCACATTACGTCGATGCTCGAGCTCGGCTTGCGTTGTGGTCAAGTGTCTCCAAGCAAAATTTGGGGATTCCCGTCAATACATGCGAGTTATACTATAATTTTTACCGGATGTAGATTGTATTAAAAACTTAGACCTTTGACTGCATCTTTCGCATATTTGTTCTGGTCAACGAACATCGTTCAGTATTCTCATGCTCAAAACGTCAAGAGAGGCCGATCTTTCTATACTGACACCACCAAAAGGGAGGGGTGGATGCATCATGCAGTGTTTTGTAATTCAAGTAAAAGAAAAAAAAGGAAAAAATAAATTAAAACCAAAGTAAGAACATTATAGTCGGCAAGGGCGACCATTAAATACCTTACACCACATTGTCTAACACAATTCTTATTTTTTTAAAGAACACAAATTTTTCAAGTGCGTATTTGTGGGTAGGCGGGTCGAAAACGCAACCTTAGATAGTACAAGTTTAATCCTTACATAGGGCAGGACCGAAAAATAGACGTAGATGGTCCAAATTTTGTAGAGTTCAGTTTTTTGTGAAATTTCTATAATATTAGGGGTCATCTCCATCTGCCACCACATATTAAAGCGTAGACTTTTCTCCTCTACAAGGTATCAGTTTTCATGAAAATCGTTATTAGGGTAGGATTCAAAAAATAGGTTGAGATGGTCCAAATTTGGTACAGTTAATTATTTTATGTTAAATTACTATTATGATATAATTTTCATCATGAAGCATTGAAAATTATACCTTCTTGTCGTATGAACTTTAGTTTTCGTTATATGAGAGAGGGTTCAAAAATTGCCCCAGCCAGTCCAAAGTTTTCATACATTTTAGAATGCCGAAATTGTTTTCCATATAACGACTTTTCAGAATAGGGTGTTATAGGGACAGTAGTCGAAAAACCGGGTCGTATGCAAACCATTTTCAATAGCGTTCGTCCTTGGGCCAAAACATATCACTGTACCGAATTTCATCAAAATATCTCCAAAATTGCGATCTGTATCTTCAACACAAATTGACATGGGCAACCATTAGACCAACAGACGTACAGGCGGATAGAGGGACAGACGCATCGACAGGCTTAGATCAATTCAAATAATGATTCTGAACCGATCGGTATAATAAAAGATGGATCCATCTTAAGCCCTTCTGCGTGTTACATACGACCGCCGCACTAAGTTAATATACCCTGTACCACAAGTGGTGTAGGGTATGAAAATGCATGCTACCATATTCTATAAAAAGATGACTTGAAATATATGTAACGTATGTCATATTGTATGCAATCGTTATATGGACTGGATGGGCCTTCGGTCAATCGTACAACTGGATGTCATTTAATCGCTTGTGATGAGTAATGCAACTAAAAAACAATTTTGTTTTGATTTTATAAAAACCTATACGCATTTATATATAGAAAGATGTGTTCATAACAAATAAAAGGGATTCAATTTAAAAAATATAAAGTCTAGTGGTAATTATCTTACTTGTAATAATCATATAGAATAAAAACACAGAAACAAAGAAAAAAAAAAAAAAAAGAAAAAAAATAGAAAAACAATTAAAGTTTGTTAAATACATTTTAACATTCCATAATAGCTGCCATGAAATAACGTACGTTCTATAAATTAAAGTTTATGCAAATTTTTAATAAGAGTTATTGAAATGCCACAAGTGTTTGTTATTTTCACAAATTTGCATTCAACTTAGCAGATATCTAATCTATATTCATTTCATTGCATATATATATATATATATATATATATATATATATATATATATATATATGCAATCGTATGGCAATTAATTACAATCATTTAATATTTACTACTATTACAACAACAATTGCAATTGCCACTACACCATCACCACTTTTGCTTCTATTGTTTTTGACTACTGTTAACATGGGTAAAACTATAAAATCTAAACTTATTTTCTGGGCTATTAAAACACACGTGACCAAAACTAATTGGTTTGCAGCAATTGTTTATAATGTATATACATATATATATATATATATATGTGTGTGTGTGTGTGTGTAATAAATATTATAATTCATTTCTAAATGCATAGCTAATAAAATCCATACCTACATACGTACATACACGTACGCATGTGTATATCTAGTTATTCATATTACATATAAGCACACAACTTCTAAATATATGTGTGTATGCTGATTATAAGGTTTTTCATTATCGTAAATGTGTATATATAGTAGGTGCTTGCATGTATTTTGATCAGCGACATCTATTCGTGAAAATGATAAAGTAATTCGTAGTATCAAAGCACAATGTACTTGCATTTAGTATTATTGGGTTATTCAGTGTCTACAGATGCTTTAATCACTGAAACTCGAAAATCTTGCTGAAGCTTTCAAAGAATTGTCGAACACCTCAGCAGTTGATGATTCAACTGTTTCTAGACGTTTATATGCGATGGGAAAGCTACCATTTTATGTCTTTTCTTCACCATAAGTAAATCGATGAGCATCGTTAACCTATTTTTATTTTGTGGACGCTCTAAAGGAAAATTTCACCCTAAGCCATGTTAAGGAAAAAGTAAGAAATCTCTTTTTCTCCGATTCAATTAGGTCAAGCCGACACTTGCAACTTAGTGTCCAGACTAGAGAAGAATATTCAAATATTGGTCATTCAAGAGAAGCGCATAAGCCGTTCAGTAATATACAGACCGCAGAATTCCTTTCTTTGACCATCTTCTTATGAAACTCTAGCGCTCTGCCTTTCATGGCGGATGATTCAATATGCAAGTGGGAGTTCAATTTTGTACACAGTATAACAATAACAGTTTCGAACTTGTAATTTTCGACAGCAAAGTAACTGAAGGGACTTATAGTGGACCAGTAAAAGGACAGTACTTTTTTAAATTTATCTTAATTTTATCCGTCTGACACCAAAAGATCCGATTACAAAAATGTGATTAAAGGCGCGCCATACGCTCAATAAAGTTAAAGGAATGAAAAATTTTTACATAACTCACAAACTACCACATTTTAACGCCTTGACTTATGTAGGTAGATAACTTAAAAATGTCGCGAAACGGGCAAAGTGACCACGCTAGTGTCGCCCGCGGATGTTAAACATAAAACAATATTCTTTGAGTATGTTTTGGTCAGGTAGTTTCTACAATACCATGGTAGGAGAAAAGACGAGTTGTCTCAAGATAAGAGATTGAAGGTTATGGCCAACCCTGTCGTATGCTTTCGAAATATCCGACCCGTATTTGCCGAAAGATTGAAAAATATTTTCGGTCATTTCTAAAAGGTTTTTTTGATCTGCCTTTGGAGAAACTGAGTTGAGTAACAGGAAACACCAGAACTTCATAATGCTTAGCAACAGCTCAATGAGATAAACCACAACCCTCAGCTTCGCTATAACTTTGTAGTTTCTCATATCATCACTTGGCCCGTTTTTGTGGGGCGGAATGAGAAAACTACATTTTCATATTGTAGGACAGGGACGTTCTCTACAAACAAACGCACCTGCATAAACTATATAGGCAGGTAACGTATCAGGACGAGGATAAACAGAATGAGGTGGGAGTGCATGAGTGCATAATGATTCCAAGACTGTTTTACTTGTGAGTGAATCGTATAAGAAAATTTAATAGAGGGAGTATTAAAGAGAACTCAGCAGAAAAGTTGGCGATCTCTGTCACATTCGCTGATTTGAAAGATTCATAACGCATGGCAAAAAACAAGTCAGTATGTTGTGAATCACTGGCAGTGTGCTATCAACATCATTGTATTCTAGATTTTAAACTACCGCGGGTAGTAGGTTTTAACGCATATGTGTATGTGTGAAATATACATATTATTGGGACATCTACGCATACTAAGATTATCATTTAGCCAATTATTTACTAAAACCAACAAAGTGGGATGATGGCTAAGCACTTGATAAGCAAAGACTTCCCTACGGAAAACTCTTCTACTGAGGTCATTCGAAAATGCACGACGCAAACGATTCTTAAACAGGTATATGCATAATTCTAAGCTTATATCGTTTAGTTAAGTGTATAAGCTTCAATAAGAATCCAACCAATTTCGTGCGAACGGAAAGGTGAATTAGTCGCCTCCCCAAATGCTATGACTTATCGTTAATTATAAGACTAGAATACATTTTAGTGATTAAGCGCAGAAGCTCCAAATAAATAAAAATATCGGACGGGGGCGTATATCAGGACAACTAATAAATGAATCAATATATGATTGATAAATGATTTAATTTTAACTTGTGTAGCTACAAATAGATGAATTTAGAACTACAGAGCTATACTGAACTTGACGGTAGCGAGCTCTCTCTCTTTTGTTTGGCCCTCCCGACGAACTCTTGGCGACCGAACAATACAAAATACTAAATTTCAAGAAAACAGTTCACACGATTTGTTTTGATATCGTTTTTACGATTTCGATTCACCCACAGGACAGTTTTCAGATTGCTGTCAAATGTTTGCTAAGTCGTTCGCATAAGAATTCATACTTTTTTTTTACCAGTGACTACGTATTTAACATCATTATCACCCATACTAAGGATTTAATTCGGCTATTTGGACGCGCCATTATTTTTCGAAAAAGGCCGAGCTGTTTTGAAATCAGTTTGAAGCCAGTAGCCAAACTGCAATCAGTCTTTTAAAATCGATTAAATTGTTTCTATAGGTATTTTAGTCGTAGGTATAAAGTCTCTAATAGTTGGTCGATGAGTACTGGGTATAAAATTTTCGATTTTACTTATATATGCACATTTGACGCTATCACGGTCAAAATATATCAAAAACAACCAACACAGATCCGCAGACAGACAAAAATCACTTTCTTAATGCGTCAGTACAATAAAAGGTGTGTATATCTCACGTCCAGCTGGTTGCTGGTATACATCCTCACAATCTTAACGATCGCTCCGGGTGTGTTTTCCTTACGCGTATTGTGTTGACGCGCAGAAGGATGTGAGAACAGGGAGAGGGGGGCAGCCTGCAAGAACTTGGTAAATGCTGTGACTTTATCGACAGATCGCTGACTGTAGTTACGAACCCAGATCAATAGTAATTCAAGTAGGGTTTATCGCCCTGCGACTGACTAGTAGTACTCCATAGTCTACTTCGTTATGAAGTCTAATTTCTTTATATTTCATTTAGATGTCTCGTCATATAGGCACGTACGAAGATATACCAGAGGCCATGAATTACTGATTGCCATATGTCGATTATGGGCGCGATATCTAAACCTTTATTCAGGATCAAATTTCATTAAATTGTTTATCGTAGTTGACTCTTCAATTAGATGCTTAATGGGCGCAGCATATATTGCACGCATCCATATATGCACATGTGAACCTTTTTTTTTTTTTTTTTTTTTTTTCTTTAAATAATACATAAAATGCTTAACAAGAAGCGAATACGAAATTTCTTAAAGGAAATTTATGAAACCAATCGAATTTAATAAATGTCTCCGCAATATGTTTTTTATTAACACAAATTCACGGATGCAATGAGAGTAAAAATATAATTTGAAATCATATCATAAATATTTATATTATTAACACTTGACTTATTGCAGTTTAACCACTTTGTTGTGATTTTTCACAGATCATCTAACAAGTATGGGCGCACGAGAGAGATAGCGAGATTTGAATGAATAACTGTCACAATTTCTAAATTAAGTGGAATTAATTAAACTTGTCTTAGCGAATGTCTAAACGTAAACGTACGCACAAGTAAGCATGTGTGCACACACATGCACGCATACACATTTCGTAAACATGTGTGACAATCTTGTAATATTTGTATCATTCTTTTTTTTTTTCCTTTCCTTTTTCTTACTTTACTTAACAAACATATTATGCTTGTGTTTCTCATGCCCTAACAATGTATAATAAACATTGCTTATATAAAAGCAACATATTGTTGAATATTCGGGTTTTATTATTTTTCATAATTTTTAAATCGTCATCCCTTAAATGATTTAGGTTTTCTATAAGCAATATATATATGAATAAGCGCCCTATTCTTTTTACACCCATCATTACTCAAGTATGAGAATAAGTTGAGTTCTTTGTTTCGCTTGTGATAAGAGATATTTTCTTTCTTCATCTACACATGACTCGATGTTCTTCCTTCCTTCCTCTCCTATACCTTGCGCATTTTTACGATTCGAAAAACTATTCAAGATCACTCGCATAGATCACGCTGTATTTACGCCTGCACGCCACGCCAATCGCATAAACGCACTTATATATTAGCAAAAATTAAGAATACAAAAAAAACAACAACAATGGCATATAAAGTCTATTATGTAAAAATATCTAACGATATCGAGAAAAATATCTATAATAAATCATTTAAAATACTTGCGTTCAATTCGATCGGTATCGGATCTTCGATGATGGGTGCTCAAGATTCGTTTTGAAGACGCACATAATTTTCGTATCGTTTTTATATATTTTTTGTTTTTCTTCAATGACTTCTAAATGATTGTCACAAGCTGACGTTTTTCAGTCAGCTTGCGTTTTGCTACACTCACAACCCCTTCTACCAAATTTCATATTGTTTTCCTTAAACAGTAAATCTTTTGACATAATTATTATTAATCATATACAATATTATTAGATTTATTCGAAATTTTTCTTAATTACTACTTAAGTGACAAATTGCAACAAAATGGTCACTCATTGACACTTGACAATGACTTTTATCCATATATGCCCGGTATCAACGTTTAAACATTGCGAATGTTCGTTTACATATTCGAGATGTTGCAGCAACAAAACGAAAAAGGAAAAAAGAAAAAAGAAAAAGAATTTAAAAATAAAAAGCTTATATGGCTCGAATAAAAGAAAGTTTTAGATATTAAAGCACTGTTGGACCATTGAAATTATTCTTAAATGCACTTTCATGCCTTTTCGTGTTCACAATAACTTCTTTTCAATATGACGGGTACATCTGTAAGCTAAAATTATATGTGCTATCACATGTATGGCATATATTTGAAAATGCAAAAAAGCAAGAAAACAAAAAAAAAAAAAAAAAAAAAAAATCAAGGAAATTCTGGTAAATGCAAAAATATATATTATATATGCATACGTAATAGTATGTGCATTAAGTTATTGTAAGAAAATGCTTCCGTTTGTAAATTTAGTTGTGCTTCCAGAATTTCTGTTAAAATAAAACATAAATACGAGACCATTTCTCGTTGCCTTCCGTTTCAATTTTGCTTATATATATATATATAATATATATATATATATGTATATATAAGCACTCCTTGATATGGAAAAGTTATTAGGTCAGTTAAGCTGCTAGTATAAGTCCTTTATTATATTCCGTTACACGATTTCTTAAAATCTCAATGAGGAATAATTTGGCATTTGAAATACACCGATTAAGATCTTATATATCTTATATATGTCGTGAAACCTGATATCAATTAATATTGAATAATTTCGAATGTAAAGGTCGTTTTGTATACCCATTAAGTTCATATATACCTTGTATGTGTCGTGAAAAGTTTACTGAAAAATCAATATTGAAAACTATCTGAATTTCTTAAGAGAAGAGGGCATAGGAAGATTTGCATCATAGTAAAGTTTATTTTTTAAATTAAAAAAGTGCGAAATTTTACAGTTTGAAATTGTTCAGACTTTGATATTTGTGATCCTATTCAAATAATCCCCGTTGATATCGTGCTAAGCTAGGGCTTAATTTTCCGAATTTATTTTTTTTATTTTTTTATTTTTTTTGTAAAGAAAAATCACAATCTGGGCGGTGGGTGATCAATGATTCGGTTCAAGCCGTATTTTTTTTTTTTAATTTTTTTTTTTTTTTTTGTTTGGGGCTACAAAATGGTTTGATTTATGCATGATGAAACACAGCCAAACCAAGCCAAGTGTAAATTGAATAATGAAAGAAAAACCACTACCAACAATTGCATTTTTTCGTTTTTCGTATATAAATCGCTCAAGCATAGCGAGTATACTAAGGTAGTGATTCTCTTTGTTACGTTCGACAAGTTCCTCTGTAAAGAGATTCTAATGTCATCATGTACATATATCGGTCTACCTATTAACGAGACTGCTTATCCATTCACTCATTCTCTCTCTCTCTTTTCCGATTTATCCGTTACTCTGCTTGCGTAGGCTTACTGTTAACTTCGTCTTTGCGATCTCCTTTCCGACTGTTGTTCTTTCTTTGCTTTTCCATATTTCTGGCTGTCCATTCTTCTATCTGTTTACCTGTACACCTATCAATGTTTGTATCTCCACGCACCTCTTTTCACCCGTCTTCCCATTCCTCTATCCATTTAACTTTCTGCCTATTCTCGAATCAAATTTGTGATTCCGTTCTTATATCAGTCTATTCGTCTCATGCATTGCTGGATTTGAATCTTGAAAAGATATTAAAAAGTTAGAACTTCTTATCTGTATTGTAAGTTAATTTCGATATATATATATATATATATAATAAGAATTGACACAATACGTCCATAAATACATAAATAAAGTTGAAAGAGAAAAAAAATCCTGAAACGATTATTACGTTCTTCTGTTGTGTAAGTAAATAAATATCAATAAAAGAAGAAAAAGTTGTAGAAATATTTATTCGATTTTCGAAATAATTTTATATAAAGGGAGATCGTCGCCATCACTTTAAGACGCGGCATAAAAAAAAAAATTCCTTTTCGCTTGTATTTTTTTTTTTTTTTTTGTCATTCATTTCGAACTTTTAATATGCGATGAAGGATGAAAGAAAGATTTGTTCCAGAATTTATGTATAGTTGGAAAAAGTGAATAAATAATTGCAATTTAAAATAAAAATATTGCAAATTATTTTCTTTTTTGCTATGAAATCCTATCAAATCGATCGCCTTAAGGTTTTAAGCAAAAACGGAAAATGAAGACTTTAATTAAAACTAAGCCATTGCGGGTAACTGTTTTTGGCAGTTGCATGCCAAATCATAAAAAAAAAAAGAAGAGAAGCAAAAACCCCCAATCCAATCAACCAAACATATATACTCGGAATATACTGATTACTAACGTAAGAGCCAATGTCTGTATGATATGTATTTTGTTTGTTTCAAAACTTTTCGATGAACGTAATGCAGAGAAATTCAATGTTGTTCAACGATGATTTGCAACGGTTATGTTTTTATGAGTAATAAGTGATGTCTGGATTTTTCAAATCATTTCATTAATTAAATATTACAAAAACATCGCTTTTTCTCTTTTTCATATTTTTTGTTTTCCTTTTTCTCTTTTCCGCTTAACTAACAAACTTGTATAAAATATTGATACGTTCATGTTCGATGTGGGATAGGTTTGATTTTTCATTTGACAATTTCCGAGATGGCAAAACGTACAGATGCGGATATAGGCAGAGTGTCGTCGCTGTTGCAATAATTTTTACATTATCGGTAGTCGGTTTGCTTTCAAAATTTATGCAAAATCCGATGAAATTTGAACAGATTCGATTCTATTGTATTATGTGATTCCGAGAAGAGTCGAAAGTGTATCCGAACAAATGTGTGCGTCTGTAGCATAAATTTTATAAATTTCTGTTATTCATGTCTTTTTTTTATTTTTTTGCACTTTTCCGTAAATATGTAGGTACGTACGTTATTGTAAACGGCTATGTGACGTGTTTATGTTTGTGTATGATTGACATTATGTTGTTTTTTCAGTTGTGCTCCTTTTTTTTTGCAGTAAATCTATGTGTACTTGTCCGCGTATAAAAGGGTTGGCAAACATGCAAATGTATCTCTTCTTTTTTTATTTGTTTATTAAAAAAATCAAAGTAAAAAAACGAAAGCGCGGTAATTATGTTTACTTAGTTAACATTCCTTTTTTTTCTCATTGTCCGCAAATAAATACAAATATGTATTTTTATGTTTATATAATAAAATCAAAATGAATTGTTTTTTTTTTTTTTTTTTTTTTTTTTTCGTTATTAAGTCTATCATAACATTCTGTAAACAATTTTATTCATTCAATTCAAAGCCATATTTACGATAAAGCTAAATATTTTTTACACTATTTACATAAAAGTTGCTGTAAACATGTATCGCTAACGCAAGAGCTTCTTATGTGTGATATGTAAATGAAAATGTTTTAATCTATCCGTACTTACTCTTGATGTACAATCGTTTTAATACAAATCCGTTTTATACATTCGTAGTTAGTTAATATAAGGAACTTGATGAGTTAATCCTGCCCCTTAGGACAAGGATATTATAATACAAATTGAAGATATATATGAAAATGAAGTACAAGAAATTTTAACAGGATTTATTTTTGGCACCTAAGTCAGCTCTAAGCTAGCTGTTATTCAAAAATTGACCTTATAATCCCCTTAAGATCAGACATTTAAACATCAGTGTTTCATATACGAGCGATTTTCGATTTCGAAAATCACAAGCAAATAAATACTATTTGCCTTGCCAATGACGACAAGGCCGCACGCTGGCATTCTCTGACCATTCACTAGGAAGAAAAAAATGTGTCTTCTTGTCAGAGTTTTTGTGATCTTGCATCAAATTTGTTACACATTCCGGAGCAGTAGTCACAACAAAATTCTCGAATATCAACTTGATTATAAAACGAAGTTATGAAGTCACGAAAAGTTGAAATCACAAAATGCCTTGCAGCTCGTAATATCTGTGTGATGCGTGCGGATAAAAAACATGCATATAATAACAGTTATCTGCTTAAAGTCACAAAATTGTCGTTCAAATTAAGCATCGATCGCAATCACTTCAATTGTACTTTTTCTCCAAAAACTTCGAATCATAATTCATTTCGTAGACCTTTGACAATTTCCACGAGCCATCTGTGGTGCAGGGTATAACAAGGACTTTAAACAGACCCAGATTCGATTTAAAATCATTTTGTGAATTCAAGCAACAGGCAAAGAACGAAAAAATAAATTAAAAACAAGTAAGAACAAGGCCGGTCAAGGCCGGCCATAAAATACCCGGCACCACATTGTCCAACACAATTGTTAGTTTTGCCATAGAGTACAAAAATTATTTCTTGGTTTTATATGAACTTACTATTACGGAATTCTATATTAAAAATTAGACCTCTTTGCAAATAAAGGCTTAGCTTTCGTAAACATGGTTGTTGCCAAGAGCAAGATTATTTTTTATCATAAAACATTAAAACTTCGATTTTTCCACCTTGCAAAAGTCACAAAATTTTCGCAAAACTTCTTGTATAGGTTAGAATCCAAAAATAGATGTGGCTGGTCCAAATTTGATATAATAAATTTTTTTTTTTATCCTAAATTACTACTACACACTAAGTTTCATCATGAGATATTAAAATTTAGACTTTTCAGCCCTACATCTATGTATAGGGTAGGATCAAAAACATCGGTTAAGATGGTTCAAATTTGGCACAGTTCATTTTTTGTTATAATTTTCATCGCAAACCATTGAACATTATACCTTTTTAACGTATGAACTCTAGTTTTCATTATATGAGAGAAAGTTTAGAAACTGCCCCACCCGGTCTAAAGTTTTCATAACAACAACAACAATTGCGACCTGTCTCTTAAGCACAAGTTATCTGGACAGCCATCACATGGACAGACGGACAGACAGGCTTAGATCAATTCAGATTATGATTCTGAATCGATCGGTATAATAAAAGGTGGGTCTATTTTAAGCCCTTCTACGTCTTGTATACGTCCGCACTAACTTAATGTACCTAGTACCACAAGTGGTCTACGGTATAATTAAAGAATTGAAGACTAAGTGGCTCCAACTAACTATCATACAGTATTTGTGTACAGTCCCTTAAAAAAGTATTATGTGCAAATCGCGTTATAAAGAATTTTCAGTCCAGATTTTTAATAGATCTTAAAGGGCATTAACAGCTAGCACATGGCAACATAACTAGATTTTCCTAAGAGATTTTAATGTCTTTCAAAACATCTGAAACGGTTTTATTTATCTCAAGTGTTTATAGCGAGCGTAATTTGTATATTGAAATTTTTCACTTTATGGTAAATGGTGATAATCAACTTTTTTTTTATGCTTTTTGTACGTAACGCATGCGATTTGTTTTTGTATGCAACAGTCAAGGACGTCGAGTATACTCATTTTGTCATAATGTTTGCCACGCCCGAAAAGAAGGTCAGAGAGAGCCCCTATAACGTATATATATTCTTGAGCAGCATTAAATTTTGAATTGATTAAGCCAAGTCTGTCCGCCTGGTTGTCTGTGTATTGTTGACATCGGCCTAATCGCAAAAATGAAGATATTGGCTTGAAATTTGAAAGAAACATTGGATGTCTTTGGACGTAGGCTTTTATTGAAAATGGGACAAATTCATGAGAGCACAAACGGTGGATACATTTTTCTTAGCAATACCTTTTTTTAGTCAGGTAAAAGATGAAACATAAATTCTTTGCCATTCACTTTTTTATGATAATAAATAAAAGCATAGGTCGCCGAAGATTTTAATGGTAATGAATAGGCGAGATTCGACTCCAGCCGAGTGTAATTCTCTTACTTTTTTTTATTTATATTTGCATTTTATATTTTTACTGCGCGTTTACTACACATTCTTCACTTTTTCACGACACTTATTAATGATATGAATTAGGTTAGGAGAGACGCACGCAAGTACAAAAATAATTTAGCTTTTAAGCAAAGCATTTATGGTGGGATGAAATGACGCCTCAAAATATTAAGTCTTTATATACAACAATAACGACGTCTCATATTTATTATATATTTTATATAAAATAAAATAGTTCTTAGAGTCAATATCACTCACACTCTCAATGTGTACGGGACAATAAAAAAGTACGAAAGTTACATTTGGCTGAGGTCGAATCTAGTACACCCATCGCCTTACATATTATGATACCAAGATTGTACGCAAATTACTAATACCAGATTAGTATTAAAGAGTTTTAGAAGTTTTAGGTGACCTATTAATAGGTTTTACTTACAATGAAAGGAAATCATATATATACATATATGATATAATGAAAATTTGATCATTTATAACTTTGTCGGGCCATCAATAATCAAGAAATTTCATAGTTCCATCTTTTAGAATATATGAGTAAAAGGTAAAAATCTATAAATTTTTATTTAGAGAAAGAGATGTGTTTTCAGTTAATGCTTTATTGTGGGCGTGTTTTTTGATAGACTTCGTCCATTTTCAATATCAAGTACTTCTAATGTTTCTGGCATATTTGAAGTCAATATTTTAATTTTTCCGACCAGGACTCTGTCAACAACATACATCAACGCAGACGGACAGATGGACAGATATGGCTAAAGTGTTAAAGAATTTGACGTTAGCCAAGAATATATACATTTTATAGCGTCTCCCAAGCTCTCTTTTGAGTGTTACAAACATTTTGACAAAATGGATATACTTCCATCTTTCGGTGGCGTATATATAGAAAGAATTATAAGTAAATTAATTACGTAAGTTTGCTAATAGCATACGATTTTTATGTTCTAATGTGGATATAACAAGAATAATTTGCGATAATTTGCCAGTGATAAGTTTGGCCTACGTAGTTATATATATAAAAGAAGAGGCGTTAAAATGAATGTGTTACTCTTGAACGAGACTATGTTAATGGACAAAGCCGAGTTTTGCCTAAAAGTTGTTGTTTTATTAGTCATTATACAAAATTATTGAGCGATGTGTTTGCTACATCGGTACATAAGGTCAAGTTTTGATGAAAAGTAAATCTTTACATAGCCACAAGGTATTATTTCGGATATATTTTGTTGAAGTGACGGGGACGAATAATAACATTTTTCAATTCACTGCATTTCAAACACAAGCAACTGAGCAAACGGACATCATACAATTGTAAATTATTTATACACATATGTACATTAGATGAGATTGTGTACGCACATGCTTCGTTACCAGATAAAAATGGTAAAGAAAAACGTAAGAACACTTTAAAAAATCAAGATGGGGTGTCAGTGAGTTTAAAATTGTGTCGACAATTTTTAGTTCAGTAAGCGATGCTAGCCATGCTCATAATACGGACTGGGTTTGTTGCGGCTTGTTGGAGACATTAATATAAATGAACATAATATTAGGAAAATTGCCGCTTCATCAGCGTTCGGATATCGAAATCATGTGAAGTATGAATAGCGAAGGAGAAGGTAGGAATTGCGATTAAACTTTATCGCATGGTCGCAACTATCGGGAATACTAATTCGGTGAAGGTAATAGTATAGCACCCCTATCCCTCATCTCTTCGTGCCCGTGTTTCACTGTGTCGTCTGCAAAGAAGACAATCCCTTAGTGATTGATCGAAAAAATAAAAAATTAAATAAAGCTTCAAAATCTTTGCGAACTTTAACCACATTTTCCTATTTACTGTGATTTCATTTTGTTTTCTCCCCTATTTTGCAAAAGCCATAAATAAAATAAAATAAAAGACTCGATTAAAAATCATATGAATGAATAAAAACGAACTACAGGTAATTAACGAAAGCCTAATATTTCAAAAACAGCCATGTAAAATATAAAAAAAAAATCAATATAAAATTTTATTAATGTATTTATTAATCTTATGCGATCAAGTAGCCGAGTAGAAGTAAGTTGAACTAAATGAATTCATTTATTTATACAATTTTTACTTTTGTGTTTATCTTTGCTTTCACATTAAATTTGTATTTATTTTCGTTGCCCTTAGCTTAGAAATCAAATCTTTATCGTATACATTAATTATAGATGTAAAATTATTCTACACTTCTCGGCTTTTAATAATAGAATTTTAAAAGTAAGGCAATCAACATTTACGGAATGCTATAAA
Organism: Glossina pallidipes; assembly: GCA_000688715.1. Lineage (NCBI taxonomy): Eukaryota > Metazoa > Arthropoda > Insecta > Diptera > Glossinidae > Glossina > Glossina pallidipes. Next base: position 166,325 of record KK499992.1, read on the forward strand.
CCGTTGAACACTAAAATCTGTTTGCGTTTATGTGTCTTGATAATATTCTTAACAAATACGTCAATCGTTACAGAAAAAAAGAAGAAAAAAAAAAAGGTATAAACTAATTTTTTTTTTTTGTTTTGTTAAAAAGAAAATTACTTACAACTTGTGTTTTTGTCTCGTTATTCATGACTTCTTATAATTCAGTTTTAAAGAGTTGCAATTTAAAATATACATAGAAAGCAAATTTTGAAAGTGTAGTTACGAACGAGAGACCTGTAAACAAATTTTCTCTTTATACTAAAATATAAATCGTTTACAACATCTAGAAAGACATTTCAGAGACTCCAAAATATATTCTTGATTAGCATCAAATTCTAAATCGATTTAAGGATGTCTGTCTCTCCATTTCTCTCTCTGTCAATTTTTCCGTCTGTCCATTTGTCCGTCTGCCCGTCTGCCCGCCTGTCCCTTTGTCTGTCTATCCGTCTGTGTATTATCTATTGCAAACATTTTCTTGGCAAAAGTAAAACTATCGATTTCAAATATGGCAGATATGTTGAAAGTTCTTGTTTGCAGATTTGTATTGAAAATGGATGTTAAATCGGTCGATGTTCTCCATGTTTACCTTCAGTACCAGGTAAACTAAGAAAACCTTTGTGTTTTTCAAAAGGAAGAAACAATTGGTTTTTGAAACCTATATTCTGTGGGTGATGCTGTGTGGCATCTATACAAAAATGGGACAATTCGGTTACGCTGACCCAATATTATAGTGTAGCAAAATTTAAATTTTTCCAACACTTTCGCAACGCGCAGAAGCAAGCTTCAAAAAGCTTCAATGCTAAAGTATATAAATTCTTGGCCAGTTTCAAATTCGGAATCCACTTACAGCATGTCTGTCTGTTTGTATGTCCATCTGTCTATCTATTTAATTGTGCAGTATATATGATAATCATTCTTCCGTTCGGAAACATTTGCAAAAGAATTTGGAACTGACCTATACTTTTCATAGGACATGTCCACAATACCCACACTTTTATGCTGTCAAAACTGTGAAAACTCTTGCTTTGCGTGCTTTTTTGTTTTATAAAGTGCACAATACGTGCATGATATAAATTTTCACTTTTATTCTGAAAAGGAGAAAGGGCCACGACCTCACTATATTATAGAGAATGAAAGTTTAGTTATTTTTCTCCCTCTCTTTCTCTTGGTACTTTTAAGAATACCGATGATGGCTTTAAAAGATTCGAACCAAATAAAATTTTTCTACTTGCTACGAATTGCGATATTTGCCGAAGAATTATACTTAATTTTATTTCTTTTCTTATAAATATATCCATACGCGACTTGTGAGACATATTGTTATATATGAATATGATATGAATGTTAGGGAAGTTGCCTTTTCATATAGCGGTAGATCAAATTCATTTTGTCAGCTATTTTACGAATTTTTTTCAATATTTCTTTTTCAAGTTACTCAGATTATATTGTTTAATAATATTTCTTTCATATTTTATTAAAATGATAAGTAAGTATAAAATACGCAATTAAAAAATCACATAAACAAAAACAAATTACAGTTCAAATACAATATTTGAAAAGCACTCGTGCAGAATATGTGCAGACAAAAATAGGAAAATTAATATAAAATTTTATTAATCGATTAATTTTATTTGATCGATTAGCCGGATAAAGTAAATCGAACGAAGTGAATTCCCTTTTTTACACGGAAGTTATGTCTCTTCTCTCATCCCATGTATATTTTTTCTCTCGCTTTGCATTCTTAAGGATATGTATGGCTACTTCACATAAACCAAAATTACCATAATTCGGGAAAGGAAAACATATTATTCGTCGGGGTATCGTTTCTACCGATAAAATATATAAAAAGTTTAAATGAATATAAATAAAATTTTTACTAATAAAGACAAAATTGCAAAGTTATCATCTTCAAGGATATTCCAAATTTCCCTTACGCTTATGCAAAAGAAAATTTAACTCCGAGACAACTTCGTTTCCTTGGAATGCGATGAAAGCAATCACATACGCAATCCGAGTTTAGCTTTTCTCAGTTTTATCCATCAAAATTCTCATTTATTTTGTGTTCTTTATGCAGCCATATCTCCGTTCTTAATAAGTAACAAGGACAAAACACGGAAAGCAAAACTATTCTCGGCTTTTGTCGTGTAGGGGTGTGCTTCGAAAAGTTTAAGTCATTTTCAGTCAAATTTCTTTTGCAGATTTTTGAGGCGATATCTTCATCGATATCGCGAACGGGATACCGTTTATCGCAGATACTACACATTTGGACAGACCGATGGACGGACGAAGAAACGGACATGCTTAAGAGCATTCCGAATCTGAAACAGGACAAGAGTTTATATATTGTATGGCGTTTTTGAAGCTTGCTCTTGCCCGTTGTAAAGGTGTTGGAAAAAAACTTAAATTTTGATACACGATAATATTGCGTAGCCGTACCCGATTTTTTCCATTTGTGTACAGTTATTGTAGCAGAGTCCGTAGAATATACTTTAAAACTTTTGTAGTTTCTAAATAATGCAAAAGCATAAAACTAATTCTTTATTCCTTTTGAAAGACAGAGGTATTCTCAGTTGTTTGGGCGTGTCGTTCGACCGATTTGCCCCGTTTTCAATATCAACCTGCCTGCAAGAACTTCTAATATTTCTGCCCTACACTTGAAAATGAATAACTTCGTTTTTGCGGCTAGGAGAACGATTGAAGCACACTTTACATAGACGGACGGACAGACTGGCTTGCTTAAATAATCAAGAACATACATACTTTGTGCGGTGTCTGAAGCTTCCGTCTGCTGCCATGGCAAGCGTTTTGACAAAATGAATTGTTCGGTGATGGGTTTAAAAGCGTGTACGGTATTGCATCGAAATTTTATTCGTATTGAAATAATGTAAATTACTGCAAACCAAGTCTTAAGATGTAAAATTTTAAATTGAAAATTTCATTATGAAATTTTGTTTCCAATGTTTACATAAATGAAATTTGACATTATGATGACATATAAAAATTTTAATTACTTAAAAAAAAAAAAAAAAATTATGACAAGCAAGTGTTTTTTTTTTTTTTCTGTTTTGTTCAAAATTATGGTTGAAACTCCTCTCATTAATGATAAAATAAAAGTAAAAATCAATTGAAAAAATCACGTAATCGTGTTGTATTAAAACCGTGTTATAATATTCGCAAATTTTTTGCCGCCTTCTTTCGAAATAGTACGTTACAAGAAGTGTCTTAAGTGATGGACGTCTGTATATTGAGTTCAGTTTTTCGTCATCGCTGTATAGTTTGATAAAAAATTGAAATAATTAGTGAATGTTAGTAGTGAGTGAGTGTTCAAAAATTATAAATGATAAGCTTTCGTAAGTTGAAAATGGAATTTTAGTTAGTAAATTAAAATGAATTGTTTGCAAACTCGTATATACTTAACGGAGTAAAGGAGATTATATTCGAAATTAATTAGTCAAGACATAGAGTTTTGCAAAAAGGTGGTATATAGGCAGTGCCTTAGCTATAATTCAAGTTCGTGCAAATTCGAAAACTTTGGATATTTTTGTGAAAATCACATATTTCTCGGTTCGACCACCGTAGAGTAGGGTACTTGAAAGGCTCATGTCAGCCAATGTAGAAAATGCCGCCTATCTTTACTCTTATGGATTATCGCATAGTTGTGTACATAAGAGTCGCGACTGCCAAGTCGCGCGTGATCGTGTTTTCAAATCTCAATTGCACTTCGACCATACTTGGTCGAAGGTATAGTAAAGAAACGGTCACACATCGACTAGGCTGCGGTCACTCTTTATCCTCTCCTCTTTTCTCAATTATTTCTGATCATCATCGGATTATACAAGCAGGCGAGATACATTGAGTGATTGATTGGTCATATTAAAATAAAGTCACGCGAATCTTTCTGAATCTTTTAAACGACCCCAATGAGCCCAACGAGCTCAATGTTACTTTTCAGAAACGCATATGTAACGAATTTTGGAAGTCTTAGCATGAATTGACTAAAGGAAATTTTGACGCTAACGCGGCCAAACTAGAAAACGCCGCCCAGCTATGCCAATCTCTGTGATAGCCCCCCAAAATACCTTTCAAGAGAGCAAAAACAGTGTGAGTACTATTTGCAATAAATGTTTCAAAATTACTTTGCCAATAAAGCAACATGTAGTGTACGAAGAGAAAAACGAATTTCAATATTTGACGTCGTACACGCCGTAGACATAGCTAAGTTCACGTGAAACGTAGAAAGTACGCAAATTGCAAGGGCAAAATTCCATTAACTGATGTTCGAATTAATGGCCAACCCCACGTATTCTCCCGAACTGGTTCTTAAACACGCTTATCCGTTTGCCCATCGGTGAAATGTTGCTTCAAAGAAGGATTTACACCAAATAATGTGTGACGTTATTGTTGAAACCGAGAATCTTGACAAATTTTTATCAAAAACCGGCGAGACGCGTTGAAGTGAGTAAGTGAAGTAAAGACATATTTTTATCTAGTCACGGGACTTATTGATCATTGCATCACAATATTTGATACGTACATTTGCGTAATAACTCCTACGACACTTGACATGACGACAATTCGTAAAACAATGCTTTGCTTCAAGCGCTTAACTGACGCACTTAAAAGCTGTAAGACATACTTTCCTCTTTTACTCCGAAATTTCAAAACCGGGACTAAACGGATTCTTATCAAAAATTGTGCTTAAGTTGCGCTTATTTTACTTTTACTTTCCTAGATACTGTTCAGAAACCATAAAATCGAACGACAGTGCCAGCGATACTGAGACTAACAGCATCAACTGAAATCACTGAATGCTTGCCATTCATAAATTGAAAAATTTTTCCCATTTTTCAGAAATCGTATATTAAATTGTGCGTTTAAATGTTTTCGCGAGAAGATTGAGAGACTCATTCAATTGGTGTTTAAGTCGAAATGGCGGCATGTTTATTTAGCGATCTTAACTAAATTACAATAATAACGTAACCTACCATTAAATCCTATCCAAAAACAATCTCATTGTCTATCGCGACTAGCGAACCATATTCATGGATACATAGGCATTTTGTAATTGTTTTTTTCCCTTTTAGGCGGATTGTTATTATATTTTTATTTACGTCGGAATGTATATATACATATATACATATGTATCTATGTATATGTAAAATAGTTGACAACGCATTTATTTACGCACATTTCACGTGCAATAATCATACACTTAACAAAAAATGAAAAAAAAAAAACCAATTAATGCGGGAAAACATGAGTCTATTAATTTGCACTTGAATGCAATCGATATATAAATAAAACAACAATAATAATAATTGGCATAAATTTATGCCCGACTTTTTTAAATATATAATTTATCGTATTTAAAAAGAGGAAGAAAAAAAAAACATTTAAATTAATGTCATGTATGGTTAATTATTGCGTAAAAGTGGTCATTCATTCACAAACATGCGTACGCATGATACGCACACCTACATATATATACACATGCGTTTATATACATGGACAAACATATTTATGTCAATTAATAGATAAAAAAAATATGATACAAGCATGTACTGGATCTACATATGGAGAAAAAGAACTTACGAGTACAATTTGGGATTTCATGTAGTAGTATCCGTCGGTCCTCGTTTCATGCTTGTATACGATGTCTGCTTGCAAGAGAAGGTTATAATCCATTCATACGATACATGAATAGTGTATCGTATCGAACATACCTTATATCACGTATATACGATATCATATTTTTTATTCAATTTGGCAGCACGTTTTAAAAATCATGCTCATATTTAACATTACATTCACAAATGTTCTTTTTATAATTATGTGCTACAGAAATAGACTCCTTGTTGTATTCAAATTTAACTGAAAAAAAAAAAAATAAATAAAAAATTGAAATTTCAGTTCAACTTTGAACATTTTCGAAGCAGAAATTATGATCAAGTTTTCCTTGATATTAAAACTAAATTTATTAAAAGTGATAAAAAAAATCAACATCAATTTTGTTCTGATAAACAGAGATTTGACGTGATAAGCCGTCACATACGCCTATACATGGGCTCATCCTGACACAAATAGACATGAAAATGATTATACGGATCGACTGCTCGAGAATACATGTGTGTACGGCATAAGGTCTCGTGTTAAAATTTTTATACGTTAAAAAAATTCATCAATTCTAAAGTGTCACCTGTATCGAGTATAATAGTTATGTGTATGCCTGTGTGCGTGCGTGTTTTTTTTTTTTCGATGAGTTTAAAGTTAAAGCAATACTTTTATTTAATTAAAATCAATAAATAAAATACTTTACTATATGCCACAATCAATAGAAGAGAAAAATATTGTGCAAAGTATATGCTACTGAGAGATCAAGGGATAGAAACAGAAAGGCCGAAAAAATAGGGATAGACACAAAAGATATCGTGAAAGTAAAGGGATGGGCAGCGGGAGTAGAAAGAGAAAGAGAGAGAGTGATAAAGCATGAGACTTAAAAGAAGAAGACTTAGGGAATAAGCAAAAACATCCGCGTAAAGTCTGTTATTTCTTGCTTCTATTGAAGGTTTAGAAGGCTCGAGGCAAGGAGTGCTGAAGCGCGACCTTCTAAGAGCCAATCAATCAATCATGCGAATATGTCAAAGAGAGTGAATTCCAACTTCAAATACGATGAGCATTAGCAGCCAAGGCAATTGATTTTAGATTTTTAAATAAAGTCTGACCCTAATCACAGGTCATAATTTAGTGATACGAATATAGATTAAGAAACGCCGCAAATAACGCGTAAACGAAAAGGAGGCTTATCTCACAAATTTAAAAATTATTCCCCCCCCCCCAGACCATTTTGAATATTGAAAACCAATTTATAAATTAATTCCATAAGCGAGCAATGACCGCGCGATCATCGTTGGACGAGAGGCGAATTTGTATTTGTGCACCCACCTACTCTTCGTTTATTTTTTGTGTTCATTTGTCTATTTATCCATTCATATTTTCGTTTTCCATCGTTTCGACCGTTCCTATGTCCATCCATACATTTTCTCATCTATACATCGGAATTAATTGTGTTTCTATCTGACGGATCTGGAGTTGCAAGCAGAAATCACTTTGTTTCAGTTACGAAATTTGATCGAAACATTCTTCCGATAGCAGATTAATCTTACTTCGGCTTAATATTAGCATTAACTTCTTAATTGCTTCGGCAGCTTTGCTACAGAGCTTTTTTGCTTGGTACGTTCGTGTATTGGACTTGGAAAAATGAAACCAGCTTGACATAAGCTTAATATATATCGTTAAACGATTTTCATATAACTTATATTCGAGACTATCGAGTTTGAGATGGAAAAGGGAGAAGATGTCCATACGTCAATTTATTTGTGAATTCATTAATCCGCCCTCTTTCCGTAAAAATGCTTTGATAGCCTTTCGTCTGCGCGCTTATCTACACAATCATTTATCTGTCCTTTGTCGGTTGATTGTCGAACCGATCGACGTTACAGCAGTGAAGTTAGAAAGCTTTATAGGATTGAAAAGTGACAGTGAGCTGCGAGTGCGAGTGCAATCACATTAAGAAGTGTCAATTTTGAAATAATAACAACTTCTACCAGACAGTAGCAGTTTTAATCCGCTATAACTTACCATCAAAGTTATGAACAGTTAATCGTTGCTTCTTTTATCACTTTGTTCCTTTAATATCTGCGCTATACACTTTTGTGATGAATTGAATCCTGATTGCGAACATAAGGTTGTGTGCATGCGTATATATGTGTATGTAGTTATATTTTTCGTAAATAATTCTAAATTTAAATGAGACGTATGGACGAGTAACCTCAAAGCAAATATTCGTTGACGTTTTTACGCTTCTAATATTCAAACATAATATTTTAATTACTTCCTATACTCTCTCTCTCTCTCTCTCTCTCTCTCTCTCTCTCTCTCCCTTCCTTAATCGACCCTACAATTAATTCACGAAATTTATTTCTCATAATTTATTTTTTATGAGTATAAAACTCAAATAAATCTTTGCTTACATTTTAGCAGGCAAACAATAAAAATCATTTAACGGAAGTTACACTTAGTTGAGTGAATTTTTCTTTCTTCTTTTTTTTTATTTATTTATTTATTATTTTCTTTTTTTTTTTTTGTGTTACCTGCCCCAGCAACCACCCGCTCCCTATACAGTTAATGTGTTCTGTGTTACTTATATACGCATAAAACAATCGTTCTGTAATAAAGATGAAATTGTTTTTTTTTTTTTATTTTTTTTTTATTTTTTTTATTTTATTAAAAGATGTCTGAAACAGATGTTGTGTGTGTCCTCGTGAAGAGCAACCGTACACAATGTGTTTTATATATATGGAAAGTTAAGCGGTGACGGAGCTTTCGTTTGAACTGTACATTTCTTTTCTATTTTTCTTTATTCACATAATCTTTTATCGCAGTTTTTATGCGACATTTAGCCAGGGTGACACAAAAGTGTATTAATATGCTTGATAGCACAAAATGTTGAACAGCAATGAAAAGACCATAATTTGTGATTTTATTTTCTCATTCTCGCCAACTCTCATTTTCTTCATTACCTTTCTGTCCGCTGTTCTCTCGCTCTTCTCGCTTAATCCTCCTCCCACTCTCACCATTTCCAGCATAAATTTTAGCAACTTTTCCGATAACAAACCTACCCATTTAATAATATAAGTGATGCAGTCAGTTTATAAGAAGGTAAGCAAAAAAGAAATCGATAGGAAACAGAATTTTTTTTTCTTTTCTTTTTTTTTTGTACCAATAACGACACACATAGTGCTCGCACTCTTTCCGCTAGACAGGTTCATAATATTCTCGAGCATAACATATATTATCACTAAGTTAGGACACAGTTGTTCAGAAGATACATATAAATACAGTTAGTGTTCGGAAATGCATATATATATATATATATATATAGCATATATGTATATAGCATTCGTTATTTTTCCGTATAGAAATCAACATAATAATCTTTATAATAACAGCAACAATATTTTACAATAAGTCATAAATTACGTAAAGCTTTAGTCGAATCCTTGTTTACTCATCATTTCCTATTCGACCATGATTTACTGAACAAATAATCATCGTCCGAAATGATTGCTTTCAATTTTATTTCCTAAATGTGAATTGACAACTTGACTTGTCGACAATTAATTCGAATAATTTCAAATTTTCCCATTCAGCCAGATCTCTACTGTTCCACACACTTTTCATCCGATATTTATTGTTTTGCAAAATTTCCACGTGCCTACGTTAGCAAAGTTATATCATCAAAGAATTATATATATATATATATATATATATATATATTTTTTATTTTTTTTTCATCATCAATTCATAAACCGATAAAAAGTCGTTCTTCGTTCGTATATATATTTGTAATAGGATTTATAGAGAACGATATATTTGTGTGATGATTATTACAATCGTTCTCATTACTGCCTCTTCAACTTCTACATAGAATTTTTGTGAAATTATTTACTTAAATATTTCGCCACAATTTTATATATACATATCTATATATATATATATATAAGTGGAAAAAAAGATTTGTCAAGGAGAGTCATTGATACTTATCATTATGATATGAACTGTCAGCAGCAAACATTGCTAGGAAATATCTTTAGTTATTCACTTCAATAAACATGTAAAGTGTATTTTCATTATATGCGTTCATGGAAATAAAAAAAAAAAAAAAAAAAAAAAAAAAAAAAAAAATTATTAGCTTAATTGGAATGTACCGGATATCCTTGCGACAATATAATTAAAGCAAATCCTTTCATTTTAAGAGAAACAACAATTAATCACAAACAAACATTTTACGATAATACAAACATAAAAAGGACTAAGCATCAAGACCAAGTAGTTAGCGATTTTTTTTTTTGCACTATACAGATAAACCCGTTTTTGTGCGGTAGATATAGACGACAGTAAAAGAAAAACCGTAGAAAAAAAAGTATACATTCAGAAACTTTGTGAAATAAGTAAAAGAGAAAAAACTAAAGCTTTACGATACAATGAGGAACGACGAAGTGCTTTCCAAGCAAAATAAATGATTAAATTACACATGCAAGTGTTTCACATAATTCCGATTTCTCATTGAAAAACATGAAAATCTTTTCAATATATATATATATATATATATAGGATCGGTAGAACTTGTCATAGTCAAAAACTCGCATGATCTTCTTCTGTCTCTCTGTTTATACATATGCAGGCATCGCGCAAAACTAATTGTACGCATAAAAAGCGTATAAAAAGTATCGCACAAAAGCAACGATGCGTATATCAAATTTGTGGGCATTCGTGCAACACCTAGGAAGACTAGAAGACACCTACTAAACGATTTCAAATCATTTTTCGAATCGTTTTAAGCATGCATCTTCCCATCTGATGCCTGTCCCAGTGTCCTTCTGGTTCACAATTTTCGGGGTATTTTGATGGGCTTCAACACACTTATATACTTTTGAAAATAGTTCGAAATGCGCTTTATATGTACGGCCATGCTCTGTATAAAGTCATATTTAAAAATAATCGTTTCTTAATAAAGACATCAAAACTATTGCGCTTTTAATAGGTCTCGGGAAGAATCGATGGGAAGTGCAATCCTGGCACATGAAGTGCTATGCAAAACGTGGATGTGATGGATCCGTTCGTTGAATAAAGTCTAATATACCTTTTTTACGCAACGCTGTGAATTGTCTGTTGTTGATGTGTTAAATTTCAGAAGCCGAAGAAGAAGAAGAAGAATATTTGGTATTTTATGATGAAACTTACAACAAAGTAGTTAAATACGCTATGAAATACATACTGAAAAGTTTGTCATAGCTAAGTATATTTTTTCCATCCACCTTCACCGTCCTATAAGGCATTCATTTTATTTATATTAAGGAATAAATGTCAACTAATATAAAACGCATAGAATTCTTAATTTGTTTATATGAATTATTACTTGAAGAAATCGAAAACAAAACTGTCTACAATTTCAAATTGTTTCGTGTTCAGTTCTGTTCTTTTCGAGGAGTAATTGACGGCAAATTTCGTTAGGTATCAAAATTGAAATTTGCCTCTGAATTTCCCGAAACGTACGATTTCGAAATGTAGAAGATAAAAGGAAATTGACAGATAGACAGAAAAGCTAGATTAAATGAAACGTAAACTTTCATGTTGAGGGGGAGAGGGGGGTCACGCAGCTATGAAGCGCTTTTTCCTGAATCTATTCCTCCATTGCTATGAACAAGCGTGCGTCTTCAACGAACGCATCCTCCAAGTTAGTGAAAACTTAAAATTTGAAACTTTTTTAGTGACATCTCTCACTCATACCAAACGCAGTATTGCTGTAAGTAACGTTGCCAAAGCAAGTTTTTGCATTTTATTTTTTAAAAGACGGGCCACACACATTCACCATAAAAAAACGAATGTACGGAAATTTTGCAAAAAAAAAAAAAATATTCTCCTATCGTTAGGCGTGAGAGTAGGCCGCAAGAAGCGGATCCGCAAAATTTTTAAATGTCCCGCTCCTTTCTGCCGCCGTTCTGGCACTTAAGCCAATTTTGCTTTCACTAAGGCATTTAAAAATGCACTTAAAACGTGCTTCAGTCATCGGTTCAGTTGATTCTTTTATGTGCAAATGCAAATGGTTGCGAACCTCGCTTAATGAAAATTTACTGTACGTTAATTTAATGTTCACTAAGTTTAGGCGTTCGTCGGTTTAATTGAAGTTTTAAACTTATGTTCCCCTGTGTTTTTATCAAATACAAATGAAATTTTACCGTTCATTTTCTTTTTATTTATTTATCGGTGTGATCAGGTTAATCTTAATCTTTGTGAAAAGGTTTTTTCTTTTTTTATTGGTAATATCGGTATCGTAAGTCTCATGTTTATCATTAATACTATACGCCATTGGCCTTTGCTTCAGTGTTGCTTGGGAATATATTTTTGCTTTCATTGATTTTTTTTTTTTTTGCTTTCTAATTTAACACAGTTTTTATCGTTCCTTCAATTCGGATGCATTGGAGTAAGTGGCTGCTGTTATTTGCTACTAACGTTTACGTCGGTCTGGCAAACAACTGAGCAAGAAATTCGAAGAACATGTACCGATCAACTCTTACAGAATCAATTCGTAGCAAAGATGACTGCGAGCAACGACTTAAATAAACTTAGTTTAGTAGTCAATACGTTATTTTTCATTATAACAGCTGATGTTCTTCAAGTTCATTTCTATCATTAACCTTAAGCAAGCGATGAGCAGATCCTTTAGCTACAGCATTGCCCGGCGATATTTTCTTGTTACTTTTCTGCAATTCTCCTTTCTACATGAAATTGCTAAAGTTAGTGACTGATATCGCTTGTTGTTGATGGATGGATTTTAAACATTCTCGCCAATGAGCAGATTTCGAAACTATTATATAATGAAGAATTTTGCGATTCAAATATTTTTATTTTTCTGAATTTGCACGACTTATATTATAATCACAAGTCCACTATTTATAGCAATACACTATGATGGTTGTAGCAAGGGATGAACGCAGCTTTTCGGTCGGGTGTCCACCGACGTGGGTGTTGCGTTAAGAGTTATATGCCAAAAGTTGTGGTTCACAAGCCGATGACTTTGGTAACTGATGTTGGGGATGATGATGGGGAGTTGTGAGACTTGTGGGGGGGGGGGACCTCTTGGTATCTGGTAGCTCCAGATATCAGAGAAAGCGGCAACGTATCCTGCCCACAGCACATTAACTGGTACCTAATACAGAATTCAAATATTTTGACGGCAACGTTTGAACTAAAAAGCATCGGAGCCTTACATTTTCGTAATCCTGAACGCCAACAAGATTCCAAGCACATTGAATCTTGTATCGGCTACCAGTTAATGGGCAATGGGCATTTTTATTTTTCCTGAATAGCTTGGTATTTGCACTGTCGAAACACCGTCGAACGTCTCTGCTAATACTCAAAAACAAAGAGTCATATCGTTTAACCGCCGAAGGAATTGTCCGCCAAATACAGTTTGCAAGCACTTGCAAATGCTTGCAATACGATGATGAAAATTTGTTTCTTTGCATTTACTTGAACAAAAAAAAAAAAAAATTGTTGAAATATACGAGTTTTCTTTACAAAATATCAATCGGACTAAAGGAAATTAAAACTTCGCATATTTTTTTTTCATTTTGTCATTTAAAGCAAAGCAATTTAGTCAACTCGCCATTTATGTTTTGGAAAATTGTGAGGTATTTTTACTTTAGCTAATTTTCCTAAGGTTGTGTGTGATGCTATCTAAAATGCTCAGAAATGCTTGGCATTGATCCCATTTTGTTCTGCCCGTGCCAATCATTCACTTTTCGAGCTTTTGAAGTCACAACTATTGAATTCACCAATTGATACTCGACATGAATACAACTGACTGATTCTATGGGGTGATCTGAAAATAAGCTCTTATCCATGGTAATGAAAAAAAAGAAAGGAACACAATCGAAAAAGAATACCATGTTTGGTGTTTTTTGTCATTTCGTTTTTTTTACTTAAGTGAAATGAAATAAAGTTTAACGAGAGGTTGCGAATTTCAGAATATCGATTACCTTAATTTGCTTTCTTTAATTCTCTTACAGCTTGGAACAATTTAGGCGAAATCGTTACAAGAATTCAATTTCAATAAAAAAAATCCCACTGACAAATCTCCGCTGAAATAACAAAGTTTTAAGACAAGGATTTAAATTAAGTTAATTAAGTCGATGTTGCTTTTTGTCAGCTCTTCTCTCTTGATTTTACATCTTTTATGTTTGTTATGGCTATTTTTTACAGAAAATGCGAAGGAAAGAGAAAGCAAATAGAGGTTTCTTGACATTCCTTCTCTGTAGCTAATAGAAGTTATCCGCCTTACGTCGCTTGCTAAGCATTACTCAACACCCCTTACCTCCTATCTATATAGCATTTATAACCGTTACGGACCGATGTTTTTTAACTATGTACCATTGGATACGAAAAGTCTTTTCAATTCAGTTCAGATTTATTTCTATTCTCAATTTGCTGTTAAAACACCTATTAAAAAAGCACGAAAAGTTATCAAGAAAGTATCCTTTTCTCTTTAATTTATGTCTAATAGAACAACTTTGTTCCACTTTCCAATTGGAAGATATACTAAACCATATTCAAACTACTAAATATTCAAAGATGTCCCCTTAAATTAGATTATCATGTAATGAATCTTCAAGCGTCCTGGTGTCTTATCTTTATGTTCGAATTATCGTAAGCTTTGATTCAAATGAATCTCTAATACTTAGATGGAGCTCAGCTAAACTCCATTGGAGTATTTGTTTTGTTTGTTTTTTTTATTGTAAAAGAAAAACAACCTCTTGCCTCTAACCAACAATAACGCATATTGCATATATAAGAAAAGAAAAGGGAAGAAAAAAAAAAAGAAGGAAAAAATACAACAAAAATAACAATACAGACGAACAAGTATGTGACCCAAAAACAACTTCAACAACAATCACAGCAAACAAGAGAAAAGAAAAATCCTTTGCATAAATGATGACACAATGATTCATAGAAATAATAATAAAGCTGTAATCACAGCATACACAGCAACAACAATGATAATGTCAATATTGTAAACGGGAGACGAGCATATTGCTGGGTAGAGCGTCAGTGAGAGGGGCTGAAAAGCTTTAATAATTATTATCACATATTTATACGGTTATATGAGCATGTTTTATGTACTCATATCTCATAACCACTCATGTTTTAAACACAAAGCGTTTCTATGCCCCAGAGTCCAGTTGCGTGGGCAAGGGAAGCGGGCAGAGAAAGGTGCAACCAATAAAAGGAATAAAAACAAACGAACAGATTGAAAAAAAAAGGAAAATACGAATGAGAAAAGCGAAAGCCACAAATGGCAGAGCAGAGAGCAATAAACTGAATTTTTATGTTAAACAATAAAAACAACAACTGAACGAGACAACAAAAACAAAAGCAAAAAATAAAGAACGAAAAAGTCAACACACCATTTAAGCAAACAATACGAACAAAATAGAATCATTTCTTAGCCACACAGAGAAGCTTTTTATTCCTTGCTTGCCTTATTCTTATAAAATACACACATATATAATTGTTGGCGTTGTACACGGATCTCCCTCATTGGGTATAAGCCACGCCCCTAATATGAGCAGCATACAGAAAATCGTACAAGCTATCATTTATGCCCTTAACGTTCCTTTCACTTACACAAAGGGGTTGATGGCGCTTTACTGCTTATGCACTGCGTACAACAGAATTCTCGCATGTGTGTGAGAGTTTATGGTTAATATAAACATTAAAGAAGACGACTTTATATACGAAAGCATACATATATACCGATACTATTTTGTTATATCTGTGCTGGTATGCACTTGTATTCGCTATAAGTGTAGTGCAAAAAGTCAAAAGGATATATTTTTGGCTTTTTTTTTCTCGTTTTTTTTTTCTTTTCTTTCCTTCTTATTATCCTCGGAACCGCATAAAAACACTTATGTGTGCAGTGCAAATGCATTTAATATGTATTAATATTATACATATACATATATATATATATATATATATATATATATATATACATATATATATATATATATATATATATATACATAGATGAGACTTTCTTTTGCCCATCTGTTTCTATTTTTTTTGTTTTTTTTTTGTTTTTTTTAATATAAAACGAGTGAGTACATTATGTTTGCTTTTTGTTGGCAATTTTTATATAAGAGACCTTATGATTGTTCCCCATAAAATCATTGGTTTTTATTACATCCAAATACGACGAGGATGTACTTAATACTTTTGTATGCTCATATAAATCCTTATGCACATAATGCATAACTTCTATGACATGGTATGTAATTGAAGCTCATGATTTTATGGCATAAGTAAATGGGCAAAGAAAAAAAGAATTAAAAAAAAAAAAAAAAAAAGGAAAGGAAAGGAAAGGAAAGAATAAAAAAGGACCAAACAAAATACTAGTTTAACCAAACTTTGTCGATGATGACTACAACTAATTTGTGGTCATAATAAAAGTTAATAAAGCTATGTGACGAACTGTGTAAACAATTTCAATTTGTTTAAAATTCCACTACAAGTACAAATTATGCATACAGAAAAAAATTCTATTCAAAAATGCGCACTTGTAATTGTTTTCAAAAATCCTGAAGTATATATTAGTAGCGTTAAAAGTGAAAAGCATTGTATCTTAAATTATCGCTAACACATGTACATTTCTATCTATTCCACGTTATGTCACTACGTCGTATATAAAAATATTTACAACGTGAACTTATTGTGAACTCCGATAAATAAATCGTAAGATATCGGTAAAAATATGAAGAAACTTTCCTAATCATTCCAAATCCACGGCTGAATATCGCCTATATTTTTAAATTTGATCTGACTGAACTGACAATGTTCAAATCCTTGTCTTTTAATTTTGACGACTTAAAGAACTCCAATAACGCAACGATAGATACATGTGCTTACAACCGATGTATGGATCGACGGCTGAAAGGGGCAAGTCGAAAAGCGAAGAGAAAATCGACAGACTCACAAGGGATCTGATGTGTAACTATATAAATCGACAGGCACACGAGTGGACAAATAGACACTCTGGCGGACAGATGGATAGAAGATCAGGAGCGCTAGTAGGCGAACAATCGAACATTGAAGCAAACGAACGGATAGACGGGCGGACGGACGGATGGACGGATGGATGAACGGTAATAATTAAGCTCAATTAAAAAGTCTATCCAATCAAGAAAATATTTTGCTTTATGATGCGCGTATTTTTTTCTTTTTTTTCTTTTAGTTACAGATACAATGAACGAAATGATCTTCCACTAGTTTGTAGCGGACGACATAAATGTTCAAATTCATCTATCAATCTGAGAGAGCCACCAACAGGTGGGTAGACAATCGCAAAGGTATAGTTAAGCTGATTTCAGTGCAATACAGTGTGTCACAGAAATGATTGTGTGTGTGTTTTTAAATATTAACACTACACGAAATTAGTTAATTTCGTGATAAATATGTCTGTTCTCCCTTGTATTAGAAATTTTATTGAACTCACTTTAGATGAAATTATTATTATTAGTATTTTCTTTTATTATTATTACTCTTATCATTAATACTATGAATATTATTACACTTACTGTAGCCAGAGAAATAAACTCGAAGACTCAAGTGTTGAAAGACTAGCATCTGTGACTGTCAGCCTTGAAGCCTTGAAACCATGACCATTGATTTGTTAGTCAAGATCCTTTGCCTACTTGGCCCAGCAGGCGGCTATGATGAAATCATAATTTATTTTTCAGTTTTTCTAAATCATAGACGAAATGTATGCACATTATAGGATCTCGGTAATGGCCGCTAATAAAATGGAAATTAATTACTAACTAAATAAATGGACCCTAAAATATACATGCATTCGAAGCTTTCATAAAAGAAAAGAAAAAAAAAAAAAAGGGTAGGCATCCGAAATTTTACTTCTAAATTTTACTGTCGTTACAGGTAGACCGTGCAAGATAGCTAATAGCATATTCCGAAGCTATTATAATAACTTCACGGCGTTCTGTTATAGTTTTTCATTAGAAATAATCAGTGAGAAACGAACACAAAAACTAGTAGCTATCAAACGATTAGCCCAAAATGTAACGATTGATTACATAGTTAAAATAAGCAAATAAAAGTGATAATCATAATAAGCGAGTTTAAATTATTTAATGGGTGTTCTAACAGTCATCAGTGAAAGTAATAAAAGGGACTGGCACTTGCCATCCGTCTGATCAGTTTAGTGCAAATGCAGGCTAACGTTTAAAGAACCGGTGACTTTTGCCAATTCGATAGCATACGAAAGTTTTGGATTTTTTTTTGGTCTGAAATCTATCTCTGTCTCTTCTTTAGAGTAATACATTTAAAGCAATCATAACCACTCTCTACTTTAGTAGCGTACTTTATTCCAGTGCATAGAAGAAATATGATTCACACTTTTGTGCTATATAGATTTTGTGACAGTTCACTCCAACGGTTTTTCACTCCAAGTGGTTTTGTAACTCAAAATTAATGACTAACTGCAGCTGTTCGTTAGGTGCTAAAACTTTTCAAGTGCAAGTCGTTTTAATTTTCATATAAGAATATGAGTAGCGCAGTATTGGCTTTTCAACTTACGTAAATGTTTCCTTTATAGAATGTGTTTGCGTTTATATCGTTTACTCGATTGTCTAAATTAAATTTGAAGACTTAAGCAGTCACAGATCCGATCTGATGCTATTTTTAGTTAATAAATTATGAAAAAAATCTTTTATTTCATGTCTTTCATATGCTTTGACTAGTTTTTCAAATTTAATTTAAAAAGAATTTTTAAGCAACATTATTACGATTGCCGTCCACTGTGCCCTATAAAAGTTAATTCAAACTCCAATAAGAAACCATCACCCAATTAACAGCACTCATAGTAAGCATAGAAAATCAAGGATATTACTAATACATTTGCAGCCATATAACACACGCATACACGCGCATTTCACGTAGGTAAGGCGAAAGATGACAAAAAAAAAACAAAAAATTTTAATTTAATAAAATCTAATAAAATAAAAAAAAGAAAAGCAAAAAAAAAAAAATTTATTGAAGCAAAAGAAAAAAATAATAAAATTAAATTAAAAAAATAAAAAAAAGACAAGAAAAAATGTTAAATTAAGGAAATAATGGAAGACCATGAATGTGCAATACAATAAGTGCAATAAACAAAAACGGCTCGGACGCACACATACATTCATATATGCAGAGTATAGATATGCTCACAGTGTAAACATATTTGTGAAAACTTGTATATAAGGATTCATCATCACGTGTCCTTCGCATAACATAAAATATAAATGAACAGACAAAGAGATCTGGAGGAGAGTCTTAAAAGCGTACCTTACTCTCACACTTATTAATTGAATAAAAGGCTGCGAAAAATGGGCAGGAGAAACAGACCAACCACCGCCAAGCAACCCTTATAATGAAAACAACTATGATGACTAACACATAAGTAAGGATAATACTAAAGGCAAAATAACACAAACAACAACAAGTGCGCAGCCATTTACTACCACACATATTAAAATTCGCATGCATACGCATGCATACACAGGGAAGAATATGTTGACTTGAAAATGTATTACCTTTTGTGTAGTATACGTTAATTCAGTTCATTTAGAGAACGAAACGTGTTCGCATGCAACGCTATATACTAACTGAAGACGCGGTCGTTATTATAAAAAGAAACGCATGCATTGCTTATTATCTTTAATTAATTGATGAAACTATCATCTATTTATGTAAATTTTTTAAGACAAAAAAACAATTCAAATAAAAATAAATAAACAAATAAAAAAATAAAAAAAAAAAGCAAAAAATAAAATTAAAAAAAAAAAAAAATAATAAAAATAAAAAAAAAAAAAATAATAAAAATAAAAATAATAACTTATTTAATAGTATGTACGCATTATGCTTTTAAGTCGCCCAACCACGGTAACAACACGTTGTGAAACTGTCAACAACAATGTCTTTATGAAAAATTCGATGAACATTGCTGACATGGCCTACGAGCATATCTCATTAACAGGTCGCATTAGTGATCGCGTAGAAATGTGCTGCAATCAATGCGGAAATTTTACACAAATTTTAAATACAAATAATTTAACACATGATGAATTGATACGTCGCGAACATAATTTTAGATGTGATAAATGCATTAATATTAGCGGTAACAATATGGGCTCAACACAAAAATCTGATCTTATTCATAAGACTAACAGCGGTGATAATAAGAAAATGAAACGCATTCATGATAACGGTCAAGACTATCGTGACGACATTATAGTTTCAAACGGTGGTGGTGGTCGTAGTGGTAGTGGTGATGGTGGGGACGGTGATGCTGATGGCGATGGCGATGGTGATGGTGATGGCGATGGTGACGGTGATGGTGATATCGAAGATATCGTCGACGATGACGATGAAGAGGAAGAGGACGTTGAAGACGATGACGCTCATATAGGCATTGACGATGATATGGATGACGATATCATTCATGAACAAGAACATGACGTTGATTTAATAAATGATGATGACGACGATGACGATATCGACAACGGGGGTAATAAATCAAAACATAAGATATCATCGTTGCCGTCATCACGTTTGCCGAAAATATCAAAAATATCACCCGCTTCTACTACAACTATTTTGAAAGATAACAACACAAAACCGATTTTAAAATTTAGTGTATCAGCGATATTAGGCGATACCCGTGAAGGTGTTCGAGTACGAAATGGTAAGAAAAAGTTGTAGAAAAAAATCAAAAAAAACTTCATTAATTTTCTCGTGGAATAATTAAAAGACAAATGTACTCAGTTCCCTTGTCATAGCGAACAATTTATGCGAACCGAATTTTTTTTTTTTTTTTTTTAATATAGAAAATGCGGAAAAAAGACGATTCAAAGCTATACAAGCAAATTCAATTAAAGTTATATCGAATTGAATAATGAATCGCTTCAAAAAGAAAATCCATTTCAAAGAACGATGATTGAATCTTGCTTGCAAGTTTATCTAGCTTAACTACGTCTTTTCCATTTTTCATTTTTTTTTTTTTGTCATTTAAGCTCCTCTTCTTAGGATAGGATACAGTATTTTGCGAGTCTTGAATACCCATCCCGTCTGGGATTTCACATTATTTCATTAAATAATTTTTAATGCGCAAGCGTATAACTAATCTTATAATATATTGGGGCATAAAACCTAACGCCCGCTACTATCCTACTATATAAACACTCTTAATAAATGATAGATTTCATAGAAAAAGTCCGACACGGACTGATCCGGGTAAATAAAAATCGAATAAAAGTGAGATTGTGAATTATGTAGAAAGTATTATGGTTTCGTTCATCAGTAAATTAGAACTGAATTAAACTTCAAAGTCTTTGCCAAAACTTTTTGGAGCATCCAATGTTTTGCATAAGTAAATAATTGTCGAATATCATCTTTTTGTTTGTTTGTTTTTTTTTTTTTTTAGGTAGCTGTCAGTTTAAATCTCTGCTGTATGTCTTAAATCAAGTGGCAGGCGATAGGCCAACGCTTTTCCGCCGAAACTGCCGATTAAATGCAATTCAGTCACTCTACTAACTTAGTCTATATCCAAAATTAATTATTGCTATAATTGCCAATGACAGGAAGGAAGATGTGAGATCATTAAAAATTGCATATTAATTTATAAAAAGTACACACTCCGTAATAGATGCTGAAAATGCCAAAACCTTGCTCCCTCTCACCCTCTCACTCTCACTCCCTCTCTCTCTCTCTCTCTCTCTCTCTCTCTTAGATGTAAGTGGGACAATGGCAACAGACGTCTAGACGAATTTGACAAGATTTTGGTAGTGACATTCAACAATCTATGGTTAAAGGACTAGGTCGGCGATGTATTCAAGCGAGGCAGATTCTTAGGAACGTCATTTGCAACAATACAAACAACAAAACTCTATCGATATACTAGGAAGTTGTACCATGACTAAGCTTTTCGTTTTCTCCGAACGTATTTCTATCTATCTGTCTATCTATCTACGTACTATTCACTTAAGGTAGTTTTTCCCTATCATGACTTATGAATTCACGACCAGCCTAATGATGATTACAATAAGCTTAACTGCATGCGAACTAAAATTTTTAGTTAAATTCCCATAAATTCCGATCAATACATTAAATGTTGTTTACATTTTTTTATTATATTAAGAGAAAACAAATCCAACTTTGTACGGAAAGGCTGAATACAGGCAATCATTAGTTTCAAAAAGCCTTTCAAAACCAAAAAAACAAAAAAAAAAAACAATCACATTCGCTTTTGTTAGAGTTGTTCTTTTGCAATAATATTTAATATTATGTTTTATGTGTTCGTATGAAAAATTTTTAAAATGTTATGAACACGGTCTAGGAAGTAATTGAATAACATTTTACTCAACTCTATTGTTTTTTTAGTTTCAAATATTTTTATAAAATTAAAATATGTTTCGCATATGAGCTCCAACTATGAATGAGTGAAAGAAAAAAACAAACCAATAAATTTTCAATATAATGTACGAAGTGGATCGATCGATCGATCGATTATACGAGTTCTTTGAAATGTCTTCCTGTCTATCTCAATCAGTGGAATCCATAATTACATTGCCATAGTATCCGCTATCGATGCAATTAAATATCATTTTCATCAAAGTTGACTCCTTTACAAGAATAGCGAGAGTTGTTATCCGAAAGTTTTTTCTCCTCAACTGACTTGGACAAATCCAAAACTTCAACCGTGCCCTCTGATTCTTGTATATAGAAGCTATATATAAATAATAACAAAAAAAAAAAAAAAAAAAAAAAACATTTTTAACTTAACCGTAGTTTTATTGATTTCAGTTGTTGTATGCAAAGTGAATCATATTTTCTTACGGTTAAATTAAATTAATCTATACATTGAAATATATTCTGTTTTTGCATATAAGTAATTTAATGCAACCATTCATTTATCATTAAACAATGAGTTCAATTAAGTGAAACTATTAAAAAAAACTATGGACACGATCCGTCATTAAATACCCTAAACTATCTCGCTTAATACATTTATTAATATGATGACTTTTCATAATATAGCGCGGATCCGAACCATTCTCAGGAGCGTTCGTCCTTGAGCCAAAATATGCCGGTGTAATGAATTTCATCAAAATATCTGACCGGGCGGACGGACGGACAGACGGTTACACAAACGTAGAATCACATTTTGAATCCACTGGCATAATAAAAGGAGAGTTGGACCAAAAATCGCGTAGAGTATAAAAAGCTTGTAATATCTAAAAATATACTGTCGTGCATCCGTTTAGTCTAGAGACTTAAGTACTTAAAATCGCAAATTCTGTACAGCTTTGCTTTTCGCTTAGAAATATGTATAAAGAACATTTTCAAAGAAGGTTTGATTGTTAACTGATCTGCCGATCAACTTTAGTATTCGCTATTATACTGCACGTTTATACACGTATACACTATCCGTAAGTACTTGATCAAATATCAAAGAGAAGTGTACAGGGAAACTGGCTTACCCCACTTTCTCGATCCCCCTTCCCGTTTCAGGCTGTAGTTGCCAACGTACAGCATCACACACTGCCGCAACTAGTCATTCTTTAAGCACATTAATTTTGGACCAACCTGGCTGCAGTGTTCTTCTCCACAGTTCGAGACGTTTCCCGTCAAACTTACGTAATCGCTATTCCGTCCTTACCTCCCACCCTTGCTAATTCTTATCGTTCCACACCACCACATCGCCTATATGTATAGGGGATATCTCCCAAGTAGCTGGCTAAATGTAAAGAACTAGAGAAATTATATTTAACCCATACTGGACCTCTTAAGCCCACCACCTTTTTGGTGAAAAAAGAATACACAAAAAATGAAATTTTGAAATTCCTATAATATTGGGGAAGCGTTGCCAATTTTTTTCATTTTTGTAGAGGCACTGTAAGATCAGACATAGAAATTTTCGTCACTACATTCACTTGAGGATATAAGTACCTTAGGAGATATACCTGTTCTCAGGTTACTTTCACGTTCAAAGTTCGTGTCATATTTCAAGTTGATAGCTTCAGTTTTCCGACCAAAGGGGTATTTACCACAGACTTACATCTTATGTTTACATCTAGGACGTTTGAAGTTTCCCTCTGCTTATTGAAACTGTTTTGACAAAATGCATATAACCCCATCCCTCAGTGATGCGTACAAAGAAAAAAAAGAAATATTTTCGATGAGAATGGCACAGAGGAGGTCACATTTAGCTTTTTTGAAGCTGTGCTGACCCAGCCTATGCCAACATTACATATATATTTTTGATGATTGTTCCTCGATTGCAATTTCGGGAATGATTGGCAGAAAAAAATACCAGCTGCTGAGGATATATTTTTTTAAATACTCATTATTCGAACAATGTGGATATAGTCAATGATGAAGTTTGTGGACTTTTCGTAAAGCTTTAGCATTTAGTTGACTTGAGAGACCTCTCCATTTGCTTTGCATCTTTCAGATTTTCAATTTCCATCAGCGAAAATCACATTGGCTACGTATGCAACCAATTTAAACGGTCTAATTGAACTGTGAAGCGGTAGAATGTGGAAATTCACAACTAAATTGCAGATATATTAAAGAAATCTTTTGCTTGTGAAAAGAATCGAAGATATGTGCTTTTAAATGTGTCTTACTTTGCCTGGTTTCAACAAATGACCCGTTATTTTTTATATCATTATAATGCGAGTGACGAACACTGATAACCTGATGAATATTCCAATTGTGTCTAATGTTTGAAATAAGCCACAGCAACCGCGATTCTATATATCGTTAAATTTCGATTAAAGATAAATTCGCGTATAATTATTTTGCAAAATATATGAACGAAATGTAAAAAACTTTGTCAAAAAATCGAACGGTTCGTGGATGTGCATGACGCAGGTAGGTAAGATGGTGTTAATTGACCGTAGAGCTATGTATAACTATTGCAGGAAAATAAACTGTGAAATAGAGCGGACCTCGCGACCGGTTTAAGCTGCGAAACAAGTAAGCTGACGATGACATTACATTTTCGGAGCTCAAAAGCCAAGTTACATAACGCCTCGAATATATGTTCTAGCAATGAATAATGAATGAATGTTAAGAGTGAACAATACAAAGTGTAACAGCATCGGAAAATTTTGCCCATTTTAATAATCGTAGTTCTTCGTAGTTCTTGTGCCTATATGATGACTGCATTCAAACTTCCCAGTCAAGTTGAATCAATTTTTAAAGAGCTATTCAAAATTTACGTATTTTGGCCTTGTGTCATGATGAAACACGATGTCTTTTCTATTCGTCAATTCCGAATGCTTTATCGCAATCGTGCGCTTTAATCACTTTGTAGCGTTTCCTAGAGTTGGAGAGAAGCTCATTCTCGTCCGACTCGCGCCAAACATAGAACATCAGCATGCCAAACGTTACCCCGAACTTTGATACTGTTTGTAAAAGTTCATCCACATCAATTACTTGTCATATTATTGTCACATTTAGCCCGCATTATATCACTCGCGATTGCTTTTCTCAAAAATAGCACGATTTCGTTTCGTTTTAATGGCGATTCGCAAGGTTTTTCACCATTAATTCATGCAGTGGTGAAATATCGATTTTTTCTTTTTGTACCCAATTTAATCGATTAAATGATCTAAAGCCGGTTTTCAGTGATGTTGATCTTCGCAGCTATGTCATAAGATGAAATGTCCCGGATTTCTTCAACATTTTAACGAATTTCATTACGGTCGACCGATTAGCGGGCAGTGCATTTTTAACATTGAAATCTCCAAAGTGAAAATGAGCAAAGCATTTGCTGGTTTGCTGGTAACACCTCTTCACCACAGACATAGCGATTTTTTTTACAAGCGCAACATTACCGCTTTGATCGAAGTAAGGAATAGAGAATTTTTTCAAAATTTAATGCATTTTCAAAACTACTTCAAATACTTTCGGCTGAGTTCAAAGACTTATGACATGCTTTTCTAGTTATCTGTGGTCTGACAACTTTGAAGCTCTATTGCGATTTTTCCCTTACCTACTATATATAATTACATACACTTATTATAATATGCTCGCGTCAGCAATATGCGATTTATTGTTAATATCGAACTGAAACCCCAAACTACTATCGACCGTTCATCGGGCTAATTGAGTATGAAGGACATTCACATTTTGCTTGCACGCCTTGTATGCGCTGATTTAAATAGCAAATCGGAACGGAAATCTAATTGTAATCCTTTGCTGCATACGTTCGTTATGAAAGGAACAAGAAAAAAAAAAAAAAAAAAAACCGGATGAATTTTCATTTACTCGCCTTAAGTGGATCGTATCAAAATTTCGTCCCTAAGTGAAGATGGTCTTCCTGCTGATTATTTGATTTTTATAAGTTGCTTCTTCTGAAACTTATTCATGCTAGCAAAGCAAAGCAATTTTTAAACCACAAAATAATCTACGCAAAAAAAAAAAAAAAACAAAAAAAAAAAAAAAAAAAAAAAAAAAAAAAAAAAAAAAAAAAAAAAAAAAAAAAAAAAAACAAAACGTTACAGTAAAAATGTTTCATTTGCGATTCAGTTTTTTTGCTATTCATCCGAGAAGAGCGACGACCTTCTTAATCTCACTTTAGTTTTGGTAGCTGGATCAGTCAAAATGATTTAGCTCTTCGTTCATTTTCTACTGTATTAGCCTTTTGATATATGATTATTATTTTTTATTATCACAATTATATATGATGGCGCGTCAGTATTGTTAAGGGGATTTAAGCCTTCAGGGAGGTAAGCAGTGCAGGCTGTAATAACAACAGAAGACACAATTTCATACAATTTCAATGTTAATCATGTTTAAATTATTGCATGCGGTATGTTATTCTCTTCCTTCATTCATTCATTCATTTCAATCTACATTACAATAACAAAAACAATATTGCTTTTCTTTTTTTCGTAACGATCATCGAATGAAGGAAACATACGAACAAACGAACATACGAACAAACGAACAAACGAACAAACGAACGGACGAACGTTTTCATAATTTCTAAATAGCGGAAGAAACAGAAGAGCAACATTAAGCAGAGCAAAAAAATAACATAAACCAAAGAAAATGTGAACAACCAGTTTTTTTTCTCAATGAGATCCTGAAAAATTAGAGTGTCTATCTAACATATATATATATAGGTCTGTAAGCGAGGAGTAGGGGTTAATTTCATTCCATTTATGTGTGTGCGCAGAAATAAAGCGGGCAAATCTGAATTTTATTATATAATAAAAATTATATAACGAGTGCATTGTGAATAGATCGCAAACTCATACATACAAGCAAGCATACACACGTTTACATCGAAATAGGCGTAACAAATTCTATTTCATTTCATTTATTGCCTTAATTTTTTAATGTTCACGAGCTGAGAAGTTTTTTTTGCTGTTATTTTTTCTTTGGGTTTTCGATTTTTTGAAGGTTGGCCACTATGCCTATTACATTAATTGTTGTTTTTTTTTTTTTTTTGCTTTTCTTTTTGTATTTTTATGTACTGCATTACTTTTATTGATCTCCTTTTGGGTAATTTTTTACAAAAATCTTCCTTGCAATTTTATACATTTTTAGATTTATTATAATATGTTTACTTAGAAGGCACGCGCCAAATGCAATTAAAGGTGTTTCCAATCCCATTCGCTAGGACTTTGAGTAGACAATGAGAGAGGTGCAAAAAACGCTTGCTTAAAGTTACACTGTAAAATTGTAGTCAAGTAACGATAATCAAAAATTTATATATTGAAGATGATGAAATCGGTGCAGGGTACTATAAAAAGATCACTTATACGTTCGCTTGCGGGAATTCTCTTTTGAAAGAGTCATCTCTAAAATTTTCAATAAATGTTCCGAGAAACTACTAGTGATTATGCTGGACTTACTATACTCACTTAATAACCAAAACTATAGTTCATTTCGCTTTTATTCTTCTTTGTCATCACTTTTATTCTTATTTTACTATAGGGTTTATATTTAGTTTACCTATAGTGCATGGTACAAGTCTTAAGTGTTAATAAGCAAATATCATTGACCGACAAAACCTAAACTATGGGCACTGCATGCATTCGATTTGTTTTATTATAATCGTTAGTGAAGATTAGTAGTAACCGCAGGTTATTGATGTTCGGATGCTTGCAATGGCGGTTGACAGATACAAAATAATTTAATACTTTGATGAGCAAGTCTTAAAACCTTCGGTCCGAAGGATGAGTTATACTTTAGACGAGTGACCATTGAACTGCATTAATAGGCAACCGATAATTTAGAAATTTTTCAGAAAAGTATCTATATTGCAACTTAGAATACTTTACTGTCAACGCTCAACATTCGAGTGATATCCAACTATACAGGACAATAAATTTTCTATTGCATTTTTTAGAAACTAGCAATGCTATCAAAATACTGTGGAACACTGCATAAAAATATGACAATAAAGCAAACACAGGCAACGAAAAAAACAAAAAAAAATCTCATAAAATTTTATATGAAAATCCCAGCGAACCGACCTCGGACCTCGAACAATGTTAAATCAGTCTTATGCTGATTACGCATATACATACTGTCTAGGTGGGTAGTGTTTATTTCTGCGTTTTATAAATGATGATTTCTCTCGTAACTGATTTGCAAAAACTAATTATATCGAACGCATTTTTCATTCATCCTTACCTTATCTTCTCTTCCAATTTAAACGTAATCTGCTAAGTGCTTTACGAATTTCTCTGACTTAAAGTAAAAGCCCGTTGTTTGTTATTGCTTTCGTGTTTTACGGCTGCTATGTTATTCATAAAAGCCAGAAGACTACTTTGATTGGGCTTTGACGACTTTTCAACATAACTTGGCAAACTTTCAAAAAAAATATGCCATCAGGCGCTTCGAATCGATAATCGAGAAAATCAATTTCAATCGCGTTGTTACAAGTCGGATTTCCTATTATTCCTATTATTTAATTTCATAAATTTATTACTTTTATTCTGTCCGGGTAGAGGGCAAAAAAGACATCTTTTCACTTCAGTAAAATAAAACAACATATACACGCATGGTTGTTCAACTTTTCTCACATCTTCTATTTTGCGGAAAATTATCGATTACTCAAAATAAAACATGCATTTTTACCACTATTCGGATGTCTTCTCATGTCATGAATAGCTAGGAAGAAATTGTTCCCGATGAGCATTCCATAAATGGAAGAATGTTAAATCATTGCCGACAATCTCAAATTTCTCTTCGGCCATAAATTTATACTCAAAAGTGACCGTATATTACCTTGCCTTTGCACGTTCATTTTCCGAAAGGAAATACATAAGTAATAGAAAGCAGTAAGCAAGTTAAATTCAGTCGGGACCGAATCTTCTTTACCCATCATTGTTAGCGGTCGCAGCTGATTTCTTCTATCTTCAAAATCAAAGTTTTTTTCGTCGAGGCGTATGGGCGTTGTAGGCGTGTCCTTTGAAAAGTTTAGGTCAAATTCCAAATTCTTTTGCCAATTTTTACGCGATATCTTCATTTCTGCTAGCGGGAAAATGTTTACTACAAACACTACAAAGTTACGCAAAGCAGACGGATGGACAGGCGAAGATTCAAGATTTGAAACTGACCAAGAATTTGTATACTTTATAGGGTTTGCGAAGCTTGTTGCTATGCTATGCGTTATAAAAGTATTGAAAAAAAACAATTAAAGTTTGATTGCGTAGGCGTGGTCAATTTTTTCCACATTTGTATACGAATACTATAACATCGCCCATAGAGTATGCCTTCACATTTTTGTACAATGCATAACGAGCAAAATACCAATTTTTCATTCTTTTTGAAAAACAGAGGTATTCTCAGTTTACGTGAGGCTGTGATCGTGTCCTTTGACCCATTTGGCCTATTTGAGGCCTACGTGCAAGAATTTCGAATGTTTTTATCGATAGCTTCACTTTTACGGCCAGGAGAATGTTTACAAAAGGGTATTACACGGACGGAAAGACCGACACATGAGCATGTTTAAGTCGATTTAGAATTTGATGCTGATCAAGAATATATATATATATATATACTTGTCATTCTTCGGCGATGAGTATAAAAAGTAAAAGAGGAAAGTAAACGATTGCAGTGAAATTTACTGCAGTGCCGTAGTCAACGGTATTGGATTATCAGTGAGAATAAAATATCGTACAATATACGAGCCGTGTTGTCCATTCGACACTTTCCGAGCATTTTTTCTATGTGGTCTATCTTTTCATTTGGTTACGCCTCTGCAAAGGCGTATCTGGTAGCTCAACGATATTGAGCGATTAACAAGAAAAAAAATTAAGCAAAAAGTAGCAAAAATTTATTGAATAGAAATTTTGTTGTTTGTATTTACCGTAAGGTATATGTATACTATTGACGAAAACTTACAATACGCCAAGTGTCTTATGAAAAATTTTAACGAATTTGACGAACGTTGCTTTTATCACCGCCAAAATCGGGCGAAAGTATGCTCTCCTTATATTCTTAAGACATTAAATGAATAGGTGCTTGCATGTATTTTGATCAACGACATTTTCAATTCGAATACTTTACTTAACATACGATAACACTTTCCAGGCCAATGTAACGAAAACTTTGTAATTTAGAAGAAATTGGAAAACATTTGACCCCGATGCCAGAGTACCAGAGTTACCATCAAAAAAAAAAATAAATAAATAAATAAATAAATAAACAAATAAATAATAGCGGTTTTAAGTTTTTACTGCCTTCAGGGGAAAATTTTAATATTATCGCGTATCAATGAGTAACATAACTTTCAACCTGAATTGCGTAACTAAAGGACTTATTATTGTATTTGGCATTTTCATTGTTACATCTGCACATTATTTGTGATAAAATATCGACTAGCATTCTTTTCGTCGAACAAATAAACTCACACACACATACAAGAAAATGAAAGCCATTCTGAATTTTCGTTGGCTATGCCACGATTATTGTCTGTGCTTGCACTCTGCAGAGAAAGATAGGAAATTTCCATACAGCGGATACGAAACATATGAACATTTCGTCAGTGTTATCGATGAAGGACCCTTTAGAAGAACTGTTGATACGATTTTCGAGTTTAGTAAGCAATCATTTTTCTCATTATTTAAAGCGAATGAAAATGATTCAGAAACGATCAAATTGGGAGGAATAAAAAGTGAAAGAATTTTTGAACTCGATGATCAAGATGAATAGGGTGATCAAATAAATCTATTCATTTTTTTGAATGTCGCACCGTCCGCGGTTTACAGAAGGTTGACATGCGTGGCCAGCATTATTGGCCAAAGCATCATGGAAAAAATACACCGTTGTACAGTGCAAAGCAATTGTTAAAACTTATTACGAAAATAATGAACTCATCTCGGTCATCGCGAGCACGTGAAATGAAGCTCTTATATGATCGACTGACTTCGCAAATATAAGAATATCGAGACTTTGGTGTGCGATCTCTGTGTGCATAGAAACAAGTTTTGGGTGTGGTTTATGGTTTAGAAAATGTCCCATTATTGAATATGAAAGTGACATTGCGATTACCGTCAATGGAGGACATTACAGAAACATGGCTTGGAGGATATGATTCATATATGGAATAGTGGTGAAAAAAAATTGATTCTCCAGAGGCGATCATTTAAATGAAATGATTTTAAAATAAAAAGAAAAAAAAACATATTGATATCTTTCAACTTTCGAAGTGATCGATCACCCTGTACTTCAACATCTGTCAAACATGAGAAGCATTGAACTGGGATTGATCCCGTACGTGATATTGTTTCTTATTGATTTGCATTCATTTCAATTGAAAGCCCAGGACGAGTTGTTTTTCACAAAACGAAAATTATTTAATGCCAAAGAGTTACCGAATAGTGAGAAGTGTGTCTAATACACATTATTTTGAACGATGGACAATATTTGAAATGATTAGTTTGCTATTATTGGGCAATGAAAGAAAAACTGTTTAATAAACTTGGAATAATTAATTAATAAAGAGCTTTAAGCCACGTATTTAAAATTGCCACGAGACAAACATTCTATTGCTCCTCATATACAAATTATTCGTTGTGCTTATATAACCATTAACTATGCTTTTATGAATCTTTTGTAACGTCCTTTCTTGATTTTAACAAATGAATTGTTTACTTACTTATGCTAATAAAATATAATCTCGGATTAATACTTAGTTAGGATAATATTCGATCCTAGTTTTCAACTCTGAAAATCAACTTTTTAGATAAAGGTTTATGGCATATATATGATAAGGTGACTAGCGGTGAAAATGCTTCTCTGCACTTTTCCGGAACAACTGCCGAATTCATGCGACCAAAGCGTTCGGCATCATCGGTGTCCATACGATTTTGTGCAGAACTAATTACAGACAAGAGTCGCCGTAATATCTTTCCAGGCTACGTTGATTGTGAACGGATTTTTTCGCATCAAACAGCAATGCGTTTAACCCGTACACGAAATTCGGATTTTTCCATTGTCTTGAAAATAATCAGATTAGCGTAACTAAAACAACTATAACGTGTAAATGAATTGTCAGAATGTCAGATATATGGACACGTACCGTTTCAAATGCTAACACTGGTGCAAGATACATGTGACAGATAGGAGACTTAATGAGTGATGTGTTACTTTTAAAAATTTTACCTACATTTTGAAGGTTTGACCGAAAGTTTACTTCGTATTCAAATAACTTCATATGCAAATAATTCATAATTTTGTTCTTTCGAAATCGTTCCTTGCTTTTCAATGTTCTGTTGTTTATTTTTATTTTATGTTCTTACTCTGCCTGCAGCAATCATTTCATGAGCGGAGTGAAGTCGTCGCACATTTCCGAGTTGTATACAATTTTACAATTTGTACTTTTTCCTCGCCTACGAACATTTTCGATTTATTTTCAATAGTCTATATATATTTACAAATCTTTTCGATCCTTTGCAGATTTGCTTCTTTCATTCCTTTATTATTATTGTACTCTACGTCACATGCAACGATGCAGTGCGTATGGATGTATGTATTAGCGTCCAGTATTTAAAATAGACCCCAACCACCTTTTGCTATACACAAATAGTTCACAATCATTTTCTAATTGAAGTGCAACTTGTTTGTGTATCTATCCGTCTGTCTATGGGTCTTGGTATTTTTATGTTCACATTAGACGTCGCAATTTTCCAATTACTACGACCAAAAGTTAATAGACCGATAGGTTTTGACTTAGAGACGAACCTATAGGTAAGTGAGATAGATTGCATCATCCATGTATCCCTTCGGATACATTAGTTTGAGAAATTCGTTAAAAAGATTGCAATTTTCAAAATTTTTCAACAAGAATCGCTAAGTAATAGAACTTGGAATTACGCATTGACATCGAAGAATCCGGTCAGGATTGGATAGGATAACTATTTGATCCGCTATCACATAAGCGTTCATACAAGAAACAAGCTTTTATATTGCAAAAGATCGTAATAGTAATTTGACATAGAAATTGACTCTAACAAATTTAGATCACGTAAGTCTATTCTTTACATTATCCCATCCCCACATACGGCTTCCCGTGAAAAGTAAATCTTTATATTAGAACAAGGTATTATAATTTTTAGTATTTTATCACGCAAATGAACAGTTGCGCTACAAGAAGTGCTGCACGATATTTGACGCGATAGACGGCTTTGCTCGAATATAATATTTTTACTAGTTTTTCTCCTTAACATTTCTTATATATTATATGTATATTGTAACGTAAACCTGTCTTTCGTGATTTTACATTTTTATTCATTTTCTTTTGAGATTAAGTTCGTACCGCCAAGCACAATTGACGACCAAGGACAATTGACGAACAAAGTCCAAATTTGGAATAAGAATCGTTTAAAAGCATTAGGTAGACCATTAAAAAGCCTTAGCAATTTCTCTATTTGCGTCGGGTGCGAAAGAGATGCAACTAACTGAGATCGGATAAATATTTGCCTGTGAAAAATTGTACTCAGATTTCGGGTGAGAATGTTTTAACAACTCACTCGTCTATTATCGATACAGAAGTATATTTGATCGTTATCTCTTTTTCTCTCCAAAGTTAGTTGAACGAAAAAAATATGATAAGAAATATATTTCTGAAAGAAATATGATATGCAAACTGAATGCAACTCATTCTCAATTAAGTTGTATCCACATTTGTGTTACACCATCGCAATGAATAGAACAATAATGGGATAGAGCTTAAGCTAATTAAATATAAGCTAAAAGAATATCATGTGCTTTGATTACGTTCCGTACGTACGTACGACTGATTATCTGCGTTGAAATGGAATAATGTGTCGGGAAAATGCATATCTTAGACTAGACTTGACTGTCTTGGATATAGGTGAACGATGTTGTACTTCTAATCTAACCATTTTTTAAGTATTATCAACTATTTAACCTAAAGGCATATAATATATGTTGAACATCTTTATGGATGTCAAGTTAATCTGTCATTAAAAGCGAAAATTCATAACAGAGCGTATGAGGAAACTCAACACTTTCAAGTGTCAAAACGATACCAGACAACCGTGTGCATAATTGTGAAATGTTCAAACAACCAACAAAAAAAAATAATAATAATAATAATAATGATAATAATAAGCAACAATAACAACAATAAAAACAATAATGAATATAACACTCGCGAGGCTTATTAATGAAAAACAAAATTGTTATAAACAATATGTTTGCATAGATAACTGACTTAGCCACCCACCCCTACATATAAGCATAGGAAAATTTTAATTATTCAAACACTTTGAAGTTGCTTGCATTATGCTTCCGGCGGATATAAGCACCTTATAGGAGGATATAGTTGTGCGCATAAGCGTGACGTGCAGACAGATAAACGAAAGAATTCAATCAACAAAGGCATTACGGTGAAAAAGATTGCTTAAGCAAATTATGATTTTCTAATTATATAAAATATAACCGCACACATACAGCGCTAAGCACACCCACCCACATATACAATGAAATACAGTTAAGGATAATTAAGCGTTTAAGCAAAAAGCCGCAAAAACCTACACAAAGATTTTTTCAAGTTGTGTTCATATTACCACATGTTTGCGTTTGTGTGAATGTGCGTGTTTTTTTTTTATTTATGTGGGTATGGATGTTTTTAATTCGATTAGACAAAAACAATTAACGTATTAACGCCTCTTTAGTTATAATGACTTTATAAATTGCCTTTTATATGAGCGTACGCATACACATATATATATAGATATGTACATACATACATATATATATTTATATTTGTACTTGTATGGGTATGTGTGTGGGTGTACGCGTCTGACTGTGTTTATGTTTGCAAATAACTGTTTAAGGATTTGTTTGTGTACGTGCATTGAAATTGTTCATTATATGTATGTATGCTTGCGTGCGTCTGCCCCCGGTGTATGTGTCTACGCGTCTTCTATGCATATGGATATGAATATGTGCGACTATTTGCAAACAAATTTTGCGAAATTTTCCAGTGAATTTACGCCACGTTAAGTCTTTTGTTTTTCATTTTTCGCCACACAACGAAAACACAATTCAAACATCTATAGCTGAACTACGAACTACTAGTGGCATCACACTGGGTCCGTACATATATGCAAGCATGTGTGTGATTTTAATAATTGTACGTTTTTACTATTTTACTGTCTATATGCGCCTTTATTTTAATCACACATTCTCACCAAAAAGCAGTTACGCTCCATATGTTCGCTAATGAGTGAACAAATTAAGTCGCTGTTAATAGTTCTATGTGATTATACGGAACCAAAGAGCAAAAGAACTATAAAATGCTTTAGATTAAAGACAAAAAAAAAAAAAAATATGTAAAGTATTTTTTTTTTTTTTTTTTTTTTCAATTATTTAATACAATTTCATCTTAACATGTGATTATATTCATCACAGAACTTAGAGTTACGCTGACAACTCTTTAATATAATCCTGTATATATATATGTCCTTAATCAGTGGAAATGGAAATGACCTTAAATAGCTATTACTGTCTGCACGTTTACACTTTTTTTGCTTAGTTGCCGCTGAAGAGTGAAGAAATTTTTTTCTGTCGCGCTTATCTCATTACAACAGGATCTACTAAATTCATCTTCAATCAGATAAGCGCTTGATTTAAAAATCATTTCTACAGATCGTGAAAAAGTTTGAGCACAAGCGAAGATACATATAGCAGGCCTTTTCTTTTTAAAAATTCTTAGATATTTGCTCACAAACAAGTTTACAGTTTTTTCTATTTCTTCTTTTTCCCTCGATTTTCTTTAATGTTACAAGATGCAAGTATATAAGCATATAATTCCTATAACACTCAATTAAGAAGATTTTATACGCCTTGGGATGAAATTTAGGAGGACCTTAAAAGCTCATAAAGCACCTGGTATCAGCAGTTTGAGTGATTACGTATACTCTGAGAGATATATTGGGAATGGATCCGGCAAATATTTGTACAATATCTCACGTCATTTTAAATGTTTTATTATGACACCCACCAATGTTAGATGGGGGTATACTCATCTCGTTTTTTTCCCAAATGTGTAGCACCAAAAAGGAACCTTCGGAGACCCTATTAAGTATATATATATAAATATATATATTTTTTTTTTTTTTGATCAACGTAAAACGTAAGCCATGTCTGTCCGTCTGTGTGGTGTGCGTTGTTGGTACTCTCCTGCGTGGAAGAATGAAGATATCGACTTCCAATTTGGTAGAAACATTGGAAATTTATGCATGCAGGTTGGTATTGAAAATGGATTAAATTGGTCAGAGCGAAAGCGTGCAGTGGAGCATAAACTGAACGCAAATCCGTTTTTTTTTACAAAAATGTTGGGATTTTTGTTCATTACTCGGAAACTATTACAGTTAGAAAGCTGTAATTTCTCACATTTACTTTACGAAACACTCTGCTCATTAATTTTGAAAATGAGACCAATCGACCATGCCCACACAAAGTTACGAGTGTTTTTTTTCATTTTTTTGAGATTTTATGCTTGCTTATCATAAGGCAAATAAGACAGAATGTTTAAAACAATTCCTCAAATGAAGATATATTATCTGCCGATCTATCAAACGCGATTAAGTTTTCCTTATAATACCAGCGATATGGGTATCAAATAAAAGCGTTTGAAGAGTAGACTTCGAAAACCATAGTGGTGGCCATGATAGATTCGGCCCCCGCCGAATATAACTTTCTTACTTGTGATGATATTTTGTTTTTTTCCAAAGAAATAAATTCTTGGATTAAACTTAGATGAGCGTTAAAAACTAAAACTATAAAAAAAAGCCAAATACTTCTGGTGCAGGTTACAAAATCTGTTGGTAATATCTAATGCATTTCTTTGATTATTGCGAAAAATGTTAGAAATCGAGGCTCATCCTTTTCCTACCGTAATGGATATAAAGGAAAATGTCTTGAAAAAAAAAAGCCTTTAGACATAGGATTAAATTTTTTTTTCGTTTTTAATAAATTTCAACATTATTTTTGTTTTCCTTTTTTTTTTCTATTTTTGCTTTTTAACAGAATTTATGCAACCGCAACATATCTGGCCTTATTTGCAACAGAATTTCATACACCATCCGCATTTTCCGCATCCGGCGTTTCTAACACACCAAACCGCTAATGGTAATAGTTGTCAACCGCAAACCGCATCGTCATCATCACCTGGCAGTACGATTAGTGATAGCGACAATCATTCTACCTGCACCACAAACAGTATCAGTACGAATACCAGTTCGAGTAACAATAACAATAATATTGTCAATAGCAATAATAGCAACAATAGTGGTAACGGTGCCGAGACTATTACCGCAAGTCTTAACGGCAATGATGAGGATAACAATCGTAGACTTTTATTGTCAACGGGTCAAGATAAACCAACAGCGCCTTTGCATCATCATCATCATCATCATTCTCAACATCATTACCCTCCTATGCCTCATGTGCAACAAACACCGGTAGCAACAGCACATTCTCAAGCTGGTATCATAGCAAAGCCCTTACCCAGTCGCCCGACACCATTCCTGCCTCACAGTCTACAACACCCTCACTTGCATTCGCTTTTAGCTCACTGTAGAAATCCTTATATGAGCGGTAAGTGCAGATTTTATCCTATTCTGTCTATTTCTTCCTGTCTATCTATCGTTGTATCCCTCTCTTCACCATCAACAACAAATAATAGTTAAATGTGTGCCGTCAGCATTTATGTAAGAATCCTATTAATTGTTGTTATTGTTTGTTATAGGCATAAATGCATACATAAAACAATAAATACATCTATGTTCATATGTAAATGCAATCATATGCAACAATTAAATGCAACTGTAATTATAAATTTAATTACGTGCGTTTGTACGTAGCCAAGCGCTCCACCTCAATTATGTTTTTCATTCAGCCGGCAACTAACAAGTGTTTTATGTTCTCATTCCTTCACTTATGCACTCATTATGTGCATTCTGTTGCAGTTGGTGCTCAAGTATTTCCCCTGCCTCCCGGTCAAGGTTTCCCTTGGGCTCATTCAACACGTGGTAAACCTCGTAGGGGTATGATGCGTCGTGCTGTGTTTTCGGGTAAGTGTTAAATGTTCTAATTTATGTTGTGGCTTTTCTATGTGAAGCAACGGCATACATATATACATATACATATACATATATATATATATATATATATATCTATATATCGTTTACGTAGTATTTACACACGTACTACGGTACTGTATCAATGCGTATATTATGCATGTGTATATATGTACGCTATTATTAAGTGCTTATCGATGGTATGTATAATAATGATTTATGTGTTTATTCTCACTTTTCACTCTCCCTCTCAATATTCAATAGATTCGCAACGTAAAGGTTTAGAAAAACGTTTTCAGCAACAGAAATATATAAGTAAACCGGATCGCAAGAAATTAGCCGAACGCTTGGGTCTTAAAGACTCTCAGGTAAGTTAAATGAAAAACTTTAAATAAATCTCGATTTCAGTGAAAATTCCTATCGCATAAAATGAATCGATTGCAAATAATTAGCGTTATCTTAAATTAGGTAAACAATTACATACAATACTAGTAACTTGAGAATATGGCTTGCACTATGGACATTGAATAGTGTGCATTCAATATCTAACATATCGGTTTTTAAAATTAGGTTAACTTCAGCTAATACAACCGTAAAGCAATCCTTCTGTGTGTGTGTTCGATTTTGTCGAATTAAGATGAGATGAGATTCCATTATCGAATCTATAGAGAAAAAATTTCAAGTCATAAATGCTTTCTCAACAATTCCTCACAAGCATGTCTTTGATATTCATTTCGGGGAAAGCATATGCTATGCTTCTAAGTCCTGTGTGTTCGTATGAAAAATTTCGTAATGTTATGGACATAGGCTTAGTGCTGGGTGATCCGCTGTTGTCTCGTAAAATATAAGCGATGTTATCAGTTTTTTTTTTTTTTTTGCTTTTTTAAAACATTTTCTGAATCACTTTAGTTTTGATGTCGTCTTTTATTCGCATTTGGAAAATTGAAAATTTGAATATTTGATATTTGAGAATTATTGACAGCGTAATGACTTTATGTCACACACATGTTACCCATTCAAATTGCCGAGCAATTTACATCGTTCTATCCGATCAGCGATACACTGCTCGCCTAAGCATGTCTTCACTTCATTTTAAGCGCTTGACACCTATATGTATGTATGCGTTTTCTTTGAGACAGAAAGAGATCAAAGAGACCACACCTGTTCTCTAACGCAATAGCTTTGTTTTTTAACAAAATCGCTATTGATGTTGGAGAGTAGGTAACTATTCCTTCGGAATAACAAAATCGATATAAACTCGAAAAATGTTATAACGAGAAAGCGGTCAGAACGCTTGAATATATCTCTTTGTATGATCAGTGCGAATAGCGAAATCAGATTTTTTTATCCGTTTGCTGACCATTTCTTGAAATTATAATAAATTGTTTAACTCAAAACCTTTCATAGAAGAACAAATTTTATCTCAAATCTCTTCGTCTCGCTCTTGTTTAAAGTCAAGCTCGAGTATCGATGCAATCGATATTTAGGTCAATTGGCATTTACCAACAGAAAATTGCCGAGCTATTACTTTAGAGCGTAAAGCTGTCGATTTTGAAAATCACTAAGATCCGGCAAAATGTTCTTCAAAAATGAACAAAAAATCTTGTATAACTAAGATGGAGTATGTAAATGCGATGTTAAAAGTATGTAAAAATATTGATTGACTTGATTCTCGAAGCTCCTATTGTAGCGTTCCCTTTAAATTAGATTATTTGCATAGTTTAATCGGAAGGTGCTTCAACCCCTTGCTTTGTTATGGGGTAGTTCGTTTTTTTTTGTCTAAGAATTTTTCGAGCCATATTCTCGTATTACATCATTTTCTCATTATTAGTAATCACTGATTGCAACAATGGGTCGATTTCGTTAAGTCCAGGAGAAGAGGTTTGCTGATAGAAAGCCGATCAATCAAATTTTTCATCGACAATTCATGCCTCGGCCAAACGTCGAATTTACTCAAATGTCGATATTTAGTTCGTTAGCAAAGTAACGGCTATTTATGTGTTGATGTGTCTGCTTCCATTTTGCGCAAGTTTTCATTCATTTTTTCAGTGATTCGTTGACCAGTGCGGAACGCACCTTTGACAGTAGATTTCCCAAAAGGTAGGCGACCACATCATGTACATGCGATTGCCCTCGATACACAGAGTTTTTATCTTTTTCACACTAATCTAACTCTTGACACGATGAACCAAAGCACAAAACTATCAAAACTATCCGGGCATGTGATTACCTTTGTCCGGTATATGAGAGCAAATATCGCCCAATGACAGAAATCTCTCAATTTTTATCCCCAAATCAATATGCAATCGTGTGATATATGCGGACCAAGCAAAGACGTAGTCGTTCTGCTTTGCAAGCAAAAATCTCATATAATTTAGAACAAAGAACAAACAATTCCGCGCAACCAGAATGTGGGTGCTTGTGATGCGGTGAATATTAATTCGTGCGAATGTGTGTGACACCCAAAAAGACTTAACGTAAACCAAGGTTTTATGATATCGATCGAATCAAAATCATTTTCAGAATCGATTTAAGCTTGTCTGGCTATCTGTCCGATGTCTGTCCATGTATAATTTTCTTCAGCCTACGGATTGCAATTTTTGAGATGTTCAGACAAAATTTGGCCCATTGACTTGTTGTGGCCCAACATTTTGACATATTAACCGAAATTCACGACATACGCCCTATACTCTGCACAATTGCTTCAAAGTTGCTTTTCACTTTCTTAACATATTCAAGAGTAGACCTTTTTAGTTTTCGTATTTTCAATCATCTTTCCTGCACCGCTCATATCTTTCGATAAGATGTGCGCAGTAACTACGGAATATTACCTTGGCAATAATACTTGACTAACATCTCTCATCAGATTTTACAGCTCGAGTAACACAATTACAAAAAGGCCTATGAAAATATCACAAAATTTATATTCATCCGTGAAACCCTTCAATCACTTTGTATTTTTGAAAAAATTATAATATCGGCTTAAACGATCCCCTAAATAGTGAGGAATGATACAAAAAAAATTACTGTGGGCATGGCAAAATTTTAAAGTGTCCAAAACTTGATTTTCCAAATACAGTTCCACAACAGTCCTCCTTCTCCGTTTTTCTCAGAGGATATCCTCTAGTCGTGTAACGCGGTGACCGCCAGAAAAGAGAGGAAATGAACAAAGGGAAAGGTATATGGAGGTAGCCACAGCCTGTTGGATCTGTGTGCGCAATCCACAAGTGTTATACCTTTACCGACTGAACACTCACCATAGCTACGATCAGAGTAAACTCTATCGCACTAACAGTTGAACTCGCCAATACTGACTTGTTAGTCCCGGTTCTTACATAATCGGCTACTCTTGCGGGCACTTGAACTTTTAAGCGCATGCTTTATGGAAACACCACTCTTCAAAACGGCGCACAGCATAAGTCGAATAATGATTGTTCGAATTGTTCCCGAAATTTTCTGAAAGAAATTCGTATTAATTTAAATATTTTGCCATTTTTTTAACAAATTCCTGTCTGCCATTTTTTGGGTTTTTCTTTTAACAAATTCCTGCCTCGTTTTTCGTTCAAAGATCTGCCTTAATTTTTTTTAAATTTTCTACCCTCTCTACACCTATACAAATATAGATGGTACACGCATGCATTGCATGCCGCAAAGCGTTTTAAATTAAAGATGCGTCGCAAGATTGGCGTCGATGTTCACATTTTTTTTTTTTTTTGATGATGATTTTTACAAATAACTGCACTTGCATAACTCTAATGTTTGCTTAATATATGCTTCTCGCATTTTACTATTCGAATATTGCTATTGTAAAAAAGGGTGGCTTCTTTAAAGAGTGGTAAAGTGGTGTCCAGAAAGAAATAAGTCCTGCAAACCGACGGAATTTGTATTAGTTAACTTGTACTTATGTTAAAGCACTTAACAAATTTTTCTAATAATTTTACAGAAACCACTTTCGCAGGAAATTATTGTTTGCCTTGATTTATTGTTTTCTCTTTTGGTGCCTTCTTAGCCGCATTCCCTTAGATCCCAATTTTCTATGTAAAACAAAGAATTAAAATAACTCTTAAAATGTTGCTTCATATCTAGCGAAACTCGTAACACTTTTTTCAAAATTAAACTTAAAGAAGAAAGCGTCAAAAATTGTCAGTAAAATCGTTGCAAGTTAACCGACCTTCAGCGCTTCAATAAAAAATATTACTGCAAAGGTGCAGTTGAAAATTTGAAGACATTTGCATTAAAACTTGGAAGCGTTGAAAATAAAGCCAAATTAAGTTACGTTACGTCATATTCAGTTGTCCTTCTGTCTGTTCATTTACCTGTTCTCGCGCAGGTTGTATCTAATCACTTACCAGACTTTTGCCCATTCATCTAACTTTGAACTCATTCGACCGTTTTCTCTCTTTTTTTTCATCGATCTAGGAAAAGGAATTTATACATATATACTAAACGATACTCGGTACTTGTTTACTGCCCGAGCATTAACTCAAATTTTATCCTTTGTTATCTCTAACGCCATTAAAGTAA
The DNA here is from genome assembly GCA_000688715.1 of Glossina pallidipes. Classification (NCBI taxonomy): domain Eukaryota; kingdom Metazoa; phylum Arthropoda; class Insecta; order Diptera; family Glossinidae; genus Glossina; species Glossina pallidipes. The sequence continues at coordinate 209,128 of KK499992.1, forward strand.
GATTTCACGTAATAGAGCGGGTGTTGTGCTGCTCTTCCTTACAACAGCTACGACAATGCATTATATGCTCTCGGTAATTCATTAAGTTTAATTAAATGCAAATCGTATAACAAAGTTAGCTTACATTTAAATGATGAGAATAAAATAAAAATCAATAAGAAACAGAAAAAAAAATAATTTTTTTTTTTTTTTTTGTTTTATTTACCAACGGAGTGAACGAACACATTCTCTGAGAAAAGAAGAAACTCGATTAAAAAGTTTGACAATTCACACAATAACTTAACGTCATTGTATTTGTGCGTGTGCACAAAATAAAAACTTTGAAAAAAAATAATCATAAAATTTTTCACTTAACAAAGAAATTGCAAAACTTTTCTACTACTACTTATAGTACACATCATGACAGAATATCATTAGCAACAGATATAATCTTTTTTTTTTTTATATTTTAATAATTTGAAGAGAAAAGGAAAAATTTATTCAACATCATTAACAGTTTACCTACAGAATTGACAAAATGTTGAATACAAAACAAAACAAAAAAAAAAAAAAAAAATAATGAAAAGTCATGTAAAATAATTAAAGCGATGTGTAACAAATTTATGAAATGTCAAAATGTAATCGATCACAACTCAATCACGACCGGCGTCTGAAATGACTATCATGATCAGTAGGTGAGATATGAGAAACATTGCATGTAATGCAACCGTTTAAAGCATGAATTACATATCTACGATAAATGTATATATGTATGTATATATGTATATATATATGTATGTATGTATGTATATATAATTATGAATGTTTATTACTACAAATTATGTACAGCAGCATACGACATGTGATATGTGTCGTTACGACATAGGATAGATACGGTTAATTAGTACATCGTACTTGCTTAGCATGTATGCGTTTTAGCTACGTAACTGCCTGTCTGCCGTACGAAATTATAATTGTGTGGAAAATGTGTGTAGCTAATTAGTTTTTGACAATAATCGATCACTTGGTTTTTAATGCGGCCCCTTGATCTTTATGTATTGTCCTTCCATCGTCACTCACTGTCGTAATAGACTAATGATGTTATAATGTAGTGTAAAAATGTGAGAAAAAAACAAAAATAAAGGAAAATCCGTATACACTTACATATGCTATGCTGCGCAGACTTATTTCTGAAATCATGTTTCATTTGCAAAAAAAAAAAAAAAAACAAAAAAAAAAAGCTGATATACTTTCTTTAATGTGCCTCATAGTGGGGACTTTACATGTAAAGTTGGAATAAATATACACATAAATTAATAAAAAGTAAAAAAAAACAAAAATAAATAAATAAATTGCGCAATTTTTTCTTCGCCATATTATAAAGTAAAAACCACAGAATTTATTTTCTTTTTTGTTTGTTTCCGGCTTCATTTAAAGCGACTGCGCATTTTAGTTTAGGGTGTTTGTCGATGGCTATGGCATCGCCTGGTACAACTCTATGGCTGATGATGTATAGCATTAGGTGGGGTTAACTCAAATTTTTGCACTAATATTATGCGTAGAAATATACGTAAATACACAAACATATATATATATATATATATATATATATAGGTATATATACACACACACACATAAACACGAAAACACATATCAATTTCATTTATACTTTTTATACAAAATGTATCGCTCGTTGATTTTATTATTGTGCGGTTTTTTTTTTTTTCCTTTACACTTATTTTCCTTCCTTATCCACCATTGTTATTCAAAATATGTTTGAATGTGTTGGTTATTTTTTTTTTTTTCAAGTATTTTGGGCGGAGTTCCTTTTCAGCACTTATTATTATTATTATGATTACAGAACAATGGGGATAATGCAGAGAATACATAATTTTTTTTTTTTTTTACTCTAACGATAATTTTTTTTCCAAAACTGGTATTGCACTTACTTAGCTAAAACAGTTTGCGAAGATAAAGATTTAATTCAATTATAAAATACAATACTTGTCTTATATGCAATTAAATGAAGTTCTTGGATAGAAAAGCAATTAAGTTCCAAGAATTGGCGAATATTTCATGATCAAGAGAGACATACATAATTATTTACTTAAGATACTTAAAAATGAATTTTCCATAATTTTTATGTACCCGGGGTGGTGTTAATGCAATCTCTTTTCACGTCACTTTGGAAATCCTGATTTAAGAGGTAACATAACTATAAGACCGTAAAAAATTAAGGATTTTTTCACATTTTTTTCGCGATATAAAGAAAGGTAATAATAATATTTGAGAATATTATTAAGAAATAACTTTAAGTAAAAATAGTAGACAAGAAAAAGTATTTTAGAAAAATATTAATAAATGGCAACAGTGAAAAGAACAAAAAACAATAACAAGTAAGAAAACTAAATTCGGTCGGGACAGAATCTTTTATACCCATCACCTTTTATGCCAAAAAAAGACAAAAGAAGCAAAAGAACAAAATTCTCATGATCTATAATATGGAGTGGGCGCGGCTGACCTTTTCTATTTTCAAAATAAAAGTTTTTGTTGTAGAGGCATGTGGGCGTTATAGGCGTGTCCTTTGAAAAATTTAAGTCAACTCCAAATTGTTTTGCAAATTTGTAGGCGATACCTTCACTTTCGCTAACGGGAGAATGTTTACCACAAATCCTACAAAGTTACGCAAAAAGACAGATGGACAGACGAACAGGCGAATATGTTTAGATGCATTCAAGATAAGATACTGGCCAAGAATTTATATACTTTGCAGGGGTTTTTGAAGCTTGTTTGTGCGCGTTATAAAGGTATTTAAAAAAAAGAATTCAATTTTGATACGCTATAATACTGGGTAGGCATGGTCAATTTTTTTAAATTTGTGTGCACAAATGCTACTGCATCGCCCACAGAGTATACTTTCAAATTTTTGTACATTTACTTCCTGCAGTTTATGAGTAAGGAGAAAAAACCAATTTTTCATTCCTTTTGAAAAACATAGGTGTTCTCAGTTTACGTGATGCTTGGATATGTGCTCCGACCGATTTGGCCCATTTTCAATATCAATCTGCGTGCGAGATCTTCCACTGTTTCTGCCAAATTTTAAGTCCATAGTTTCATTTTTGCGACCAGGAGAATGTTTCAAACCGACAGACAGATGGACATGCTTAAATCGATTTAGAATTCGATGTTGATCAAGAATATATATATATACTTTGGAGGCGTTGCAAACGTTTTAACCCAATGAATATATCCCTCATCCTTCGGTGATGGGTATAATAAAAAATGAATAGACCGAAAAATGCATTTAGCATTGTATGATAAAAATTGTCTTTAAAAAGACAATTAACGGAAAATCTTATAGACGCACCCCTTCGCAATTGAACGCCACAGGAAATGCCTCTATTTCAGTGCTAAGAATCACCATTCATAGCTAGTGAACATGTGAAAAATTTCCTTTGAATACCTTTTCACTTTGTGATATAAATCGTTTTATTACTTATTCTTTGCTGTATGCACATAGGTTAAATCACATCGAACTAGTTAGAGTATTTTCTATAATGTTCCATTAAAGCGATTCATAAATATTTCCATAACGTAAACTGTACAACTGTAGGTTCGTTGTTAATAAGTGATTTAAAAACAGTTTAAATCGCTTTTTAATAGACTAAAGTTAAAATAAAAACAAGTTAAAATGTTACAGTTGAGTAAAGTCAATTTGTAAACACCCTACATCATTTCCGGCAATCCAATTCATCCTTGTAATATAATATCGAAAACTTTGTAAAACTAACTCTGCTTACTTTTTATGAGAGCTCTTTTATAGGGAGTGGTACAAAAAAAAAAAAACAACAACATTATATATACTGATCGACGGTATTGTGAAATGAAACACTGAAAGGTTTCTTCTTATAAAAGTTTCTATTTCGTTCAAACGTTTATGTGGGAGCGACTCCAGCTCCAGCTGAATCTAACCCATTCAAATTTTCCATACTCTTTCGGTATGCCAGCAAATTAACTACGAAATTTTTTTCATATCAAGATTTTTTCAAAACAGACTTTTATATGGGAAGTGTTCGAAAAAATGATACAAACTGATTTAATTTCAACGGTTTTAAATGGCGGACAGATGGACATGTATGGTTAAATCGATGCGGAATGCCATCAGTTGGTATAATAAAAGATGCGTCTACATCTAGACTGTTGTATGCTTGTGCGCGAACTTAATATCTTCTTGCCGCACGTAATGCAGCGCATAATAATATAAACACTCATTAACAGCTGTAATTGATTGATATGATTCCACTGTTATTGACACTACGTAGAATAAATATATAAATTATTTTAATTATGTAGTTTCCTATATCAACCATCAACCATCAGCAGCCTCACTACATCTATACTAATTTTGTTATTTCGTTCGTTGCATATCGTAATGTAACGAAGAAGTATCCACCAGTCTGGCCTAGGCATGCAAAATTCAATTCATCCATCCTTCTCTTTCCTTTTATTTCATCATCATCATCATCATATACATTTAGATACCGTTCCTAAATGAGAAATTAATCGAACGCCTTAAGCAATTCCCAAACTATGACCGCTATGCACGCTGGTCTGAAATTTATTACAAAAACTTATTGGAAGTTTCGAAGTAATTCTTTGTTAAACCGATCGCCATTTAACAAACAAAAGAGCGATTTTACGCAAATACATCTCAGGTGAAAGAAGATGAATTTTAATTACGATGTTTGTATAGTTTTCCTAGGTTTTAAAAAGACTCAAGAGTTATAGTTTTTTTTTTTTTTTTTTTTTCATGTTTTCATTATTTTCTTTACTCTATAAATATTTTGCCAGTGTGCCTGTAAAGAACCAAATACGAGTTAAATGAATAAAAATGTCGTTCGGATAAATACTATATATATTATCCAATTTATATATGTTTTAGAAAGGATGACCTTTAGGGAGTGTGCGTTATGCGTTCTCCGCCAACCGTATAACAAGTGTATTACATAAGCTTTGCTTTTTTATCGATTACTGACGTCACATCTAGATAATTAAATCAATAAATTATAGGAAATAATGTCTACAATGAAGAGATAATTTTAAAAATCTGTAATCGTGGGAATGTAATATATTTCATATATTTTTAAATGAATTCGTTAATTAAAACATATTGAAATTATAATAAACATTTAAATTTATTATGGAAATAAGTAATAAGCGACATTAAAACGTAATTAAAGAGGTACAAAGATGGAAGGACTTTAGTAAACATTCAGCTTAAGTTTGGTCTTTGCCGACTCGTACTAACGTCATAATGTGGACTGCTGAGATTAGGTGAGAAGAAGATTACGCATAAAACTTTTGTTTTGTACACAAGCCAGGGGAAGTTCTATTATAATCCTTACCACCATCTTAATAGGCCGAAGATCCCCGGAGCTCCTAAAGCAAGAAGCTTATTGTCCACAAATTCTTTCGGTAAAAGAAAGAGAACAAAAACTTAAAACTATCTCCCGCCCCTCTCTCTCTCACTCTCTCACTCTCTCTCTTGCAATAACAATGAAGAAAGTAAGCATAATTTTAGACATAAAGTATTTACGTCAGAAATGGCACAAGAGAAAATATAATGAAAAAAGCGATTTATATATGTAGATAAAGATGAAGCATAAGTTTGATTCCTTTATAAAGTTACGACATACTTGAAAGAAACCAAAAAATTGCACCTACAAGTTTAAAGGGATCCGACTGGCTTCTCATTATGCCTATTATTAGTAAGAACTGGTTGAGATGATTTGTTTTTTTTTAGACTTGAATCCGCGAACACTGACTTGATAGTCGCGATTCTTACCTACTCGGCTACACAGACGTATTCGCCCTCTAAGATATAACTTGTAGGCTGTTGCTTAATCTGTCCCCTTAACTAGACTGTTACAAGTCAGAGAAATCAAGCACTTGTTCCCCTTACTTCCCCTTACTTTCTCCAAAACTGTTACAACATTAAGTGCGATAGTTTTCCCTATTGATGACATAAATACAAATATAAAGTATTGCTTTCTCTTTGTTCATTTTTCTGTATTAATCCCTAAGCACACAATTGACAAGGAGTGAAAAGCGCAACTTTCAACTCAGCGCAAATTACAACACTTATGCTCACTCTTAACTGCACCGCGATGATGATCGGTGGTGTGAGTGATGTTGTTGTTTATGTTGTTGTTATTATTGTTATATATTCATCTTAAGTGCGTTTGTAAAAATGTCATTTAACGCGACAATAAACGTTGCAATAATACTTGAAATGATGAATTGCACCTGAATTGCACCGTTTGTCATATTGCTTTAAAAGGAATAATGGGAAGAGAGTAAGTGAGATTGGTCAGAATGTGGCAATCGATGTGACCACAATGCACAAACATAAAGAGCCGAAAGAGCCTGTTTGCATTCATATGCCGTGTTTTGTTAAAATGCACAATATTTATGGGCCTTTCTATCCTATGATGATGTTGCATATCTCGGTCCATAGCAAAACAAAACCGGCAACAATCAACAAAAAAGTCATGCAAATACACTTCACTGCAAACATATGCACATTTGCATTGTTAGACTTATGGCATGAATTAAAATGAAAAAAAAAAAAAAAAAAAAAAAAAAAAAAAAAAAAAAAACAAAAACAAAAAAAAGGCAAAAACATTTTTTCGCCCATTTTTTTGTTTTAATTTTCAAGTCCATAACCAACCATTTCTAGCTGAATTTGTCATATTTGGATTGTTTTTATTTTTATTCTCATTTTCATTTTTTTGTCGACTTTATTTTCTTTCGACTGCAAAAATTCTGAAAATGTCATGTGATGTCGTTTTACCCCAATCAAAACCTTCATGGCGCAGACAAATGTGTTATATTTCACTCCTTACTTGTTAATATACCTTCCGGCTTGAAAGCTCACATAACGTATGGTGTCCTCTACTTCACACGAACGAAAATAAATTGGAAACAAAAAAAATTCATCTCCAGCTGCGGTCACACATATGACCGACCGGCCATTACTAGTGTATACAAATTTTTAAAAATTTTTTCTCTCCATTAACGGACTGTAAAGTTATACTCACTTTGTCATTCCGATTGTAACATCCAGAAACCTTATCTGTATTTGTAATCAATGTATGATTTTAATTCAATTTAATTATATACATTGATCGTCCAACTAGTGGCTACGCTGTCAGCCTACTCCTCCTTTCGTATTTTCGGTTTTCTATTCCTTCATTTATCCGTCTATCTATTAGCCCGTTAATCCATTCATAGCTCAGTGTATCTGTGTGTCTCAATGTGTACATGTGCGCGCGTATGTGCGTGTGTGTATGGATTTATCAGAGAATATACTTTACCGTCTGCCAATATGTATTGATCCCTTCCCCAGTACATATATCCGGTCATAATTCTTCTACCCTATCGTAAGATCCATGAAATGTGCATCAGTCCATCCTTGCCTATCTGCCTGTGCAATCCGTCGATCGTAGTACCATCTATTTACTCTTCAATCAGTTTGCTTGCGCGTTGCTCTACCCATCTGATGATAGATTTCTCTACGCACGCGTAGATCGACTCACTGGCGCGTTGTTTTTTACAAATGCTAATCGGTCGATTCTTTCGTACATCGGCTAATTCATTAACGCGCGTCGATGCCTGCGTCCATACTTTAAAGAATATGTCCCTTCATTGATGTATTCGTTTACATCAGTTCATCCACCTCAATTCGTCTGTACATCGGCCCATTCGTCTGAATCCCCGTCCACCTCTCTATCCGTTGACCCAAAAAGTTCTTGCATTCATTTCATCCTTTTCTTCACCGATTCTTTGTTTAATCATTGATGAAATTTTCAAAGTTACCAATAACTATATCAATCAGCCGCAAGAGCTGATGAAAATTAGGAAGAGAAGAAAAGATCCGAAGAACTAACAAAATGCAAGGGAAAATAGCAGATTCCGACGTCACTTATCTTAGCTGTCGAGTATCCAGCATTCGGCTAAATGCGAACAAAATGTTCCTTTGTTTGTACATTTCTTGTTCTTCCTTTGTGAGGCGACGCCATAACGTGGACATTTTAAGCATTTTAGGATAAATAAAAGAGGATTTTTTTTCTCAAAATTTTTATTGATTTTTGATTATTTTTGCAATTTCGTTGTTTTTGTATTTTTTTTTTTTTTTGTACAGTGTTCGTTTTATTCAATAAAATCTAAACACAATAAAATGTTTAATAAATGCATCTGACAATAGTGACAAATGTGGCTCTAGCGACTACCGTTAGTCGTTTATCACTCGCTTTGATTTAGTCCCTCATTGTTTTATAGTTTTATGATTATGTGGTTATATTCGATCAGTGATGTATGGAATTTCTACAAGATTTATTAACACAACCATATATGCATTGACAATAGAAAATTATTTCAAGCTTTAAAAGAAAAAAAAAAACAAAACAAAGACTTAACTTTTTTTACTATAATTTATTTGATTTTTTTAAAAATTTAAATAGAAAACAATTAAACATTAAACATAAAACGACATAAGCAGTGTAAGCAAAATCAAGCAAAATAAAATGAAAGACCATTTAGGACTAAAATTAAATTTCTGTTGGGTGCTGGAACAATGTTAAGAGCAAACCAGAAATTCTTACGACAACAAAAGTGGTTTGCATTGAGTTGAACGCGGAGAGAGAGAGGATCTCTTCATTATGTTCCCTGATTATTGAGTGTGTAAAGGCAGTGATAGCTTATAAAATTTGTCCCTATTCGAATCGTCTAAAATCGAAAAAATGTAGCTTTGCCTTAGGCAACGATTTAACGACCAAATTGAACTATGGACGAAGGGTGCCGTTATCAAGTATATAGGAAATGGTTATCAAATATGGTGAAAATGATGTAAAATACAATACAATCAAAAAAAAGCTTCGTTTCACTTGTCCTACTAAGTAGTTGTTTCGCTTTAAAATTTCTTAGTTAATATTTGTCGGGTCGTATAGAAAACATACAGATACAGAAAGACCTTTAGCCTTGCATAAGATTATCGTTGAAGACTATCGTAAAACAGGAGTGCACTTAAAGCAATGGAATAGTAATGGAATATGCATAGAATGTATCAATGTATCGGCCTTCACCTTAATGCAGTCTATGGGTACACTAACACTACTAAAGCTTTTCAACATTGTTTCGTATTGGAACAATGAGAACTACTTCGTACTATGGGACGAATCGAAGATGACATAAAATGATTTGTTATTCTTTTTGGATGGACTTTAGTCTATTTGTTACTTGGTCTGTGACTATTCTTCCAGACATTAAAAGTGAAACAAAGTTCTAAGCCATTCTCAGGCATTGTAGATTTGTGGGCTAAACGCTTTTGCAATCTGCCATAAGATAAAAACTATCTGCGAAAAGAGTAAAAACATTATAGTAGGAGGAGGCCCACCAATTCGCTTAACGACTATTCAAAACAAGGCCCAATGTGTTGTAAGGGGCCGAAAAAGTGGCCCGATTCGAACCATTTTCAATATCATTCAAACATGTCGGTGCACAAAATTTCATCAAAATATGTCGGAAATTGTGACCTGTAGGTTGAATACAGGAGAAGGAGGCGGGTAGGTGAGCAGGCGGACAGACAAGTTTAGATTGATTCGAAAAATGACTCTGAAAGGAGGGCTTGTCTCAAATATTTCGGGGGGTTACTGACATCCGCACACAATACACCCGCGCACCACAAGTGGTCTGCGCACAGACTACGTAATATTTTTAGCAATAATTGCGGCGATTATAAATTTTACAGTTACGCTACGTGCATAAGAATGCAGTGAATGTAACCGATCACCGCATTTCCTTGTTGCAATCTTTTTATTGCAAGCGAGAAGTCTACATTCGCAACGATCGAAAACTCTTAGATCGTTCGTCTATGAGCGGGAAAAAGATTTGAAAAGTATACTTAGTTGCTCCAGTATACTGTGCTGGTTTTTTCTTAAACGTGAACGCTCCACAGCAACAGACAACAGATGGATGAAAAAGTTGATAGATGTACAGGCGCGAAAAGATCCGATTTCCATTGCTCGATATAATATATTCACACTAGAAGCTTTTCCAACATTTCAACAGTCCCCTTAATATTTGTCCATATTTCCTTCTGATTCAATACAAATCTTTTGTGAAATAACATTTTTCGCAGATTTATGAACCGACGATTGTCACTATGGATTAGATCGGACAAGTACGATGAGTGTGACTGCAATCCCATCTGCAATTGACGCAATTTGGCCAGCACATCTATCGATTTTTGAAATAGTGCATGTACGCCATTGTAAGTAAACGCGCCGCCCATTCAGAAAACAATTTCGTCATAACCAAATTTTCATCAGTTAACACATAGGCTTTTGATGTGTTTAAGTTGTCAACTATATCGTGCGAGTTGACCTTTAAATTGTCGAGAAGAATTTTCACGAATTATTTTGTTATTTTAAGCGTTCACCGCGTTCAACGTCACCGGTGACTATACAAGATCGTTTCAAATCGCCAGTCCCCAGATGAGTTTCTTCTAGGTACTACTTTCGGCAGTGAAAAGTTATCCATCGCAAGGCTTCCTACAAATTAATCTTTAATAAAAGGCGAAATTCCGATTTTCCATTACCTTTAGAAATAGGAAAAGTGGGGTAACTAAAACGATTGTATTGCGTAAACAAATACTCGAAATGACATGAAATGCTGACAGAAATCGATGTCGATTTCTAAAAATAATAGGAATTTTTTATTGGAAACGATATCTATGGGACGCTTCTGGAACTTATCAATGTTCCAATACGACTGGAATTGACCAAATGAATGCAAATATTTTGACATTCTATTGGAAAGCCAACACTTCTTAGATAAAGATTTAAGTTTAAATACAAAAACAAATTGATTCCAAGACAATCTTTTACTAGCATTTATCTTTTGTACACGTGATCTTTGAAAGCAATTGGTTGACAATGTCAAGTATGGCATCATTTTATTGAAATGATAACAATTGCAGGTCGACATTACGCAAACCATTACTGATCACTGATCACTGATCACTGATCAAATGCCAGCTTTATCTCTCTTAAGAAATGTCGTATATGATACATTGACGAAATTTTTATTCGTCTTTTACTTAGTCACTCTTATGAAACGTTATATATATCGTGTCTTTCCATCACTGCCATTTTCGCTGCCAGATGAATCGATCTTTCACATAGAGCTTTATGTCCCATTGTCCATCAAAAGTGCAAACGATTGCTTTATCCCGCTCGGTTTATCGATATATCGGTTTGTGTGTCTTAAACTAATATTAACCCATGTCGTTTGCTATTGTTGATCAGCGTAGGCTCGCCTCCTCTTATCACATTTATTCAAATTCGATTCGCTTCAATTGCTTTTATTTTGGTAACGTGATGAAAAGCCCAGCGCCACCACTGAGAGAAACACATTGGTCTGACGGATACGCGTGCTTTCTCGTGGTGGCGGGCACATTCAGATTTGCATAGACAATCTGGCCATCATTGTTTCCTTTCCGTTCCTTTTCCTATACCTAGGGGAAATAAACATCAGATACACTTCCACTTCTCCTCCCTCCGGATGACCTCGAGATGTGTGAGTTGAACGATTTATTTGTAAATGTCATAGCGCAATCTGTGTAATGATCAAATCCCTGTGTCATGCCCACAAGTTCCTTCATTTAAAATTTATAAAAAGCCTCGTTTAGCAACTACAAGCTCTCTGTGAGTTGAAAATTATTGAAATTTTAACTTTTTGCTTGCGGCCCCATTCTCTTAATTGATGATGATTGCTTTGCAGGACAAGGAAGGATAAGAATAGTATGCAAAATGAAAGAAAGTAGAAAATTGAGAAATTTTCAGTTATTATTATAATTAACTTATAACGAGTTTAAGAATAATTGCAGGAAATGCTTGGTTGAGTATCGAATCACAACAACAAATTTTACGCTTTGTTGTCGATCTGTAATTGATAGCCGTCCTATTTAATTTGTCAAACGCCATAACGGCCGATTTTCTTTTTTTGTTGCTTTTATAATTTTTCCATTTTCTCGGTAATATATTCATTTATATGTTTGTTCATTGATTCGTATCATTGCTTGCTTGAAGATAATCTCTGGTAAGAAGTCCTTAAGCGATTACTTTTTTACTTTTTTTTATTTCGATATTATCGCAAGGAATTAATTTAAGTGACTGACAATTGCACGCATCCTGCACAGCGTTTACAAACGAACATAAAAGGCTAAAAAGCGGAAATCGGTAAAATGAACTCAAAGCTAAACCGTTAACATTAACCATGATTTGAATATTTGCAGTCATGTAGACTTTATACGTGTATACATATATATATATATATTTATAGAGCATATTGAAAAAAAAAAAAAAAAAAAAACAAGAAACGAGAAGAATTGTTAAAGTATGTGTGCAATCGCTATAAAGGACACACATTCTTGCCAGACATATTTACAAATCCGTACACATGAACAAATAATCGTAATAAAAATAATATTGAGTTAACTCTAAAAGGAAACACGCGACTCAAACGTGTCATGTTTATATTGGGGGACAGGAAAAAAAAAAAAAAAATAAAATAAAAAAAACACCAAACCGCTCTGAAAATCTGTTTATAAATAAAGTGAAGTGTTTGCGTTTGCGTTTTCTTTTTTTCCTTTTTATTATATTTTCACCCACTGTGAAAATGTGTTTGTGTCAAAATCAAATGTTATCTGGTTTTGATGTATTCGAGAAAAAAAAAAACAAAAATAAATAAAAATAAAATGAAAAAAGTAAATAAAATAAAAAGAATTAAAATGCAATGTAAATCACTTACGCCTATGTTGAATTGAAGGCTAAACAGTCTTTAGACAATAAATAAATATTTTAAACAGTGTTTAGCTTATCGCATAAATCGGATCAAAATTCTTCCTTTTTCTTTTGGCAAATCGGTTTACACTAACCCAGAGGTGAAAAATTGAGTTTGTTGTTGCACTTATACACTTACTTAGGATGACATATCAAGCTTTGGCTTAACGATTTAAGAAGCCTCGATACCTGAGTTAAACCTGATAGGCCAAACTACATTTTCCGCTTAATTCGGTCAAAATGCGATTTTGTAGCATTTTGTAGGTGACATAATATTCCCGCCCCATTATTACAGCGATTTATGGATAAAAGCAAAATGGATGGAACGAATTTAATTTTTCTTAAAGAAACGAACGTATGAGTCCTACATAAACGGAGATTAGTTCCATAGAGAAAAGGGGTTAGCTCACTCGTCAAGAATACAAATATAACGGAAATACGTATTTTGCTTGAACGGAATGAAACGTTTTTAGACTTGACGACTTCGATGGTTTTTACCAGCGAAAGTTTACAATTTTTAAGTCAAAGTATAAGAAATAAAGGAAAACAATTTTTGCTGAATATGAACGGGATTTAGCCAATTCAGTAGGCATGAAGACATGATTCGCAATATTATAGTGACAACGAATTCGTATAGGATGAATGCTTGTGGGTATTCCAAATCCAAGGCAAAATGTCATTTATCCGCACATGCCTAACCGGTGGACATAAAAATAAAATCAAACATTTTCAGTAGCATTTAGGACTTAACCGACCAACCCATCACATATATCTTTTTTAGGTGATTTAGTTAAAAAATGCAACGTGAAACTTTATATCGATCTCCAAGGGAGCGCAGGCTTCAGTACACCTGAACAAGATCACTCATGTCGTCCACTTATACCTTTTTTGATAGGCCAAAGCCTACAAACTCTATTCTATCGCACAAACTTTTGATAAATCCAGTCCAACCTGCCAGCACGGAGAGGAATCAAGAGGACGAAAACAAACCCGTCGGGGACAACCTGTCATTCTAGGTACTTACATTAATTGTGTCCATACATCGCGGCATACATGCATCCTTACTCTCCTCCCCCCTGGATTTTCATAACTGCAGTCCATACCATGTCTCTAGGCCAACTCCCACTACCTCTTTGGTTTATAAAATCTAACTAATGGTGTGTATGACCATCATAAACTAATGAACCTGTTGAGAAGAAAAGCAATTATTCAAATCCTTTGACGAAATTCATTACGAAAAACTTGTCGTCGAATTGTAGCCTCCCACGAGGGGCAAAACTCTAAATCATCTTGAGCGTTAAGGCATTTTTGGATGAAACGGTTCTACTGCGGATCGCATTGCAGAAGTTAACAGTTTAGCACATCGGTTAAATTGTGATAATTTCTACCGTCCGATGGGAAGTCAATTAGTTATACGGGTAAGCTTAAAAAAGAAGCTTAAAGAATACTTACCCCCTACGATCTCATATTCGTTGCAAGTGTTTATAAATTTTAGTCAAAATTTAATGTGAAAATGAATTGAAATGGTGAATGGTCATGCCTACAATTACGAAATTACTTTATTTATAATTACATGCAATAATACGATGCAAATCGAATCGCTTTGAATATCGAAAACTCGTTTCTACATATAATTTAATTAATTTAGTTTAATTAGACGCGAATTTAAGTAAATTACAATTTGTTTGTCAAAAATTAAAGTTCACGCTAATTCGGATAGATAGATGACGACTACGAAAAGTTTCGGGTCATGGGTTACATATCGTTTCACATTTGTGTCTTCATGCTCTTGCGATATTCGCAAACAAAGACATTGGAAATCTAATCTTAAATTCATAAACATATTGTTTAAATGTATGTAAATACATATAAACACTTATAATGGAATTCTCTGGATGGTATTTAATTTGCTATTAGGCACAATATCAAATATCATTCACAACAGAGCACACAGCTTCTTTATGTGCAGAAATCTAAACACATGACGGCGGCGACGGCAATGGCGGCGGTTGTTTCTAATAGTTAACCCTCTTTTTGCTTAGACGTATATCCATTTAGAGACTCATTAGTGAAACATATGTGTTTCAAGCGTTACATTTATATAAATTTCACATTACACCCGCACATACAGCCACATACAGCCATTCAAGCGCTTACCCACAAAAACTCCTAAAGTTAGTTGATATTCGATTTTATTGTTGGTGTTGGTTTTCTTCTTCTGCCTTTTGGTTTTTTTTTATTTATTTTTTTTTTAGCTATTTTCCTTTATGCGAGTGTCCCAAATGCGTTTCAAAAAGGTTACTTGCCAAAGCAATTTGTTAAATGTTTAAGTAGTCCAACGTGAAGGCAATGTGAACGAGTAGACAGGGTATTTACAAGTTTATAACGAAACAATCCGGTGTATAAAAGTTAAACTGTCAGTTAAATATGTTACACTTGCTTATAATTTAATTGTGATTTTTATAAATGCACCCCAATGGCTTTGAGAAATAGAGTTCTCTTTCTCTCTCTCTCTCTCTCTATCTCTGTCTCCACTAGTAACAATCAAACATATCCGTTAAATGTAATTAAATATATATCCGCGATCGGCAGATTTAGTTAAGTCCGCCTATGCATATGTAAATTCGTTCGTTTACAATTGCGAAGAGCTAAAGAAAGTAATTTAAGACATTTAAGAGCCAATGCACCACCAATAGGCAATAACTAGTAACTTACAGCTAATAGCAGTTAACGATCTAAGATAGTGAACTTAATCACCAAAGTTAAAAAAATTTCACTCGAATCTTCACTCATTTAAGATAATCAATGCCCAAGTCTTACTCCCACAAGAATTTACCGCTATTTTCGCTTATTTTCCCTCATTAGCGTTTCCAACGATCGTAGACTTAGAAACTATTATATTAGATGCATTTTGTGGTTTGGATTATCGCCCTGGTCATCCATTCCATACAACATCTATTCTATGATTAATTTTGTTGTCATAATGCCATGGCATTTAACATTAGGTTATCAAGAGTATGATGTATCTTAACAGGTTCTGTTTGATTTTTATTGCTTTTTCAGCTTTATAAAGCATTTATGTACCAAGCAATTGCTTAATTACAGCGCGTGCTCAGGTCAACTATAAATGCCATCCTAAGTAATAGCCCTAAGCCCTGATGTACTCAATATCCAAGAGAATTATATTGATTCAACCTTGTCTATCCGTATGTCCGGCCGATATTTGTTCATGTAGATCGTGATCTTTGAGATATTTTAAAGAAATTTGCTAAGTCGACTGGGCAAACGAATAAATGGAATGGATTGGAAGAAATTTTAGGACGACTTATATTGAAAAAGTCGTTATATGGGAAAAATTTTGAATTTTCAAAATTATCGACGTAAATCACTGAATCGGTTTATTGAATTGATGTGAATTGTGAATTGATATGATTTTGAATCGGAATGGTCAAGGAATGGGATTTTAAACCATTTCTTATAACCATTCCTACGGAATGTAAGCGTTATGATAAATTTTGGCTCAATATCTACGTTTACTGCACTGAGTTTGGACCGTACTGGCCTATTTTCCGGACCACTTTACCAAAGCGAGATTCTTATCGAAACTAAATCGTTATTTATATAAACGGAATAACGAAATCTTTGATAAAAAAATTAATTTTTGTAAATTCGAACTACTCTCTCTACTCTTCACTCTCGTATCAAGGCTTCCCTGGAAAGTATGCTTGTGTAAGATTTCGTATTTTGCAAAGACAATAAATGCGAAATTGTATTAGGTAAAGTGGTGCCGGATATTGGGAGGCCTTGCTTGATTGTAACGCCTTTACTTCTTCTAACTTATCTATAAAAGTATTCAGCTTCGTATAAAAGGCGTCGTAGATGCTTAAATATTTGCAAATATTTTAAATAAATTATTCCTATTACATTAAAATGTTTGCCTCGCAACTTTCCATATACTTTGTGACTTTATTAAGCCGAAAGTGCGTTTGTAACATCTTTTACAATATGTCTAAGAAATTTGATGTCAAATTTTACAAGTTCTTCCCGCTTCTTTGATGAAGCATACCTCACGCGGTCAATTTTTCTAAAATTTTGGATTCCGGTAGCTTGGAATTTGATGGCTTTCACGGTATAAATTTCAATTGTTTAGAAGCTGCCATCAAAGTGTAAAGAAGTGGATACCATTGAAGGCGCTGGATAAATTGGAAAAAAAGAGAGAGGAAAGTACCAATGCGAGATTTTGCGCAAAACTTCTAGTCAGACAGGCCTGTCCGTTTCCGTGAAAAGCAACCCACGGCGTGATCTTTAATTTGGGCCGAAAATATCCTCCGATTGCGGCATATTCTCCAGACCTGTTCCTTCTGAGTAGCACTGGCTGGTTAGCAGATTGCCGATTATGCAAGGATAAAAATGTGTCAACTTGGGCCGATGACCATTTTTGCCGCGGTACCGTGAAGTTTCTACCGTGAGAGCGTCTGCTTCAATTGATAATTTAATAGGATTTGAACAGAATTTACCAAAAATAAAGTTTTAACTGATAAGGAGGTGCATTAAAGATAATAGTAGATGTTTTAGTTTTTAAAACCTCCAGGTTTCACTGTTGTAATGCACAACATCAGATAGAAGCACGCCCACATAAATCTAGTTGGATCTAATAAGAAAATTGTATTCATCTTGGGGCAAATCTTTCATATTCATTATCTTAATTCGTCAATATTCAAATATTGTAAAATATCTTGCGAATTAAAGACGAACCAATAGACAACTCAAAGCCCTTCTCCTTACTAGCTTTCAAAAGGCTTTTATGGGAAATTCCCGATTTAGTTGTTTAAATAGAATATAATTTGCATAATTTTTTCTTCAAGAGGCATTGGTGAGAGTTTCAATCACAAACGGCAACGGATAGACGAACCTTAACTTAATCCACGGACAATTTTAGGCTAATCAAGTCTATAGATAATTTATATGCACTTTAAGGCGAATATCAACGATATTGAAAACAATATGACTCAGTAAACTCCATCCTTGAGATGTGCTCATAATCATGATTCACATTTGATCGAGCAGGCAAATAATGCCTTGACCAATAATATCGTAACAGAAAATGCCCTGTTCGAAGATGATTTTAGGATTTTATTCAACTCCTGTTGAAATTCAATTCCTAAGGATGGTATAGTTTTTATTTATTTATTCTTAGGAAATCTCGTTCTTGTAATTCTCGTTCTGACCTTGTCCGCTCGAGTATTGCTATTCAACTCTCTTGACTCGACTCTAACTTGCCTTCTGAAAAAATGCTGCAAGTTACCATTAACTAATCCATGGCGACATCTTTGTGTTAATCCGTTTCTCCGCTAAATGTTTGCTAAATGTTGTTAATATTTTCGCGAGTCGCCAGCCGCATCAGGCAGGCAAAGCATCGAATGTGCGATTTTCGGAACAATATGACAAGCGAAGAAAACTGCTAACACCTTTTGAGGTGACTTATAAGCATTGAGCTGAATAGTAGCGAACAAGCATAAGCATTGTTAGTGGCAAGAACTCACTAAGGCTTATATCGAGTTTCCGTACAAGCCTATCTTTCTATTTTCCGTAAATCACAAACGCGGTAAAGACTTCACCTTAGTCGCAGCAATAGTAAGTGGTCAGTCGGTAAAGGCATAACACATACTGATCGGGCACACAACCACTAGGGTGCGGCCACCTTCTCCACTTCTCTTTCGCCCACCTCTTTCTGATGATCATCGTGTTGCACAAATAGCAAATATCCCCTGAGTGATAGATCATATTGAAAAAAAAAGGAAAAGAATTCTTGGCGGAAAAATTTTCCATACTTGGCATTTTTTGCCCGTATATTGACTCATTCTCTCAGTTTGAAATTTATTCTTTAGTGTTCTAATCAAATGAAATCGAGACCGAGAGCTTCAGAATAAGAAAACGTTATATATAAGAAATTGTATTTTTTCTCATTGCCTCTAGTTTCTTCAAAGCAATCAAAACAGTGCATTTCCTTCTGCCTTGTCCTCCAACAGTCGTCGCAAAACTTTTAAAGCCAACTCATAATTTTACTTTAATTGCAAACACAAAGAATCGACTGTCTTTACTATATTCATTATCGTAAAAGAAATCTACCAACCTTATCGTATGGTCTTTTGGTAGCTGATTTTCTTACGATCAATTTTCAATTGAACTCCACGATGATGACGTTTTGAAGCCTGCGTAGCGCTACGTATAACAGTCTGTATAGATAAATTGTCTACATTTTTTCTTTCTCTCAGTACTTTGGCTCTCGAAAGAAAGTCATATCATACCAGGGATGCCACGAATCTACTTCACGATATAACGTAGTAGTGCTTTGCTGCACTTAACCATATTAGATCAAATAAGTAAGAAAATTCAATTCGATCGAGGTCGAATCTTTTATACCCATCGCCCTTTACCCCAAAAAAAAAGGCAAAAGAAGTAAAAGAACAAAATTCTTGTGCTCTATAATATGGAGTGAGCTGAGCGCAACTGATTTCTTCTATTTTCAAAATAAAAGTTTTTATCGTATAAGCATGTGGGCGTTGTGGGCGTGTGCTTTGAAAAGTGTAGGTCAATTCTAAATTCTTTTGCAAATTTGTAGGCGACATCTTCATTTTCACTAGCGGAAAAATGTTTACCATAAATGCTATGCACTGCGCAGAGAGACGAATAGACGAACATGTTTGCATGCATTTAAGTTTTGAAATTGGCCAAGAGTTTGTATACTTTATGGGGTTTTTGAAGCTTGTTTCTACGCGTCATATAGATATTGACAAAACAATTAAATTTGGATACACTATAATATTGGGTAAGCCTGATCTGTTTTTTCCCTTTTTCTACACAGATGCTCCATCCTTGCCCATAAAATGCGCCTTCAAATTTTTGTACATTTATCTGCTATAGTTTATGACCAATGAAAAAAAAACCAATTTTTCATTCCTTTTGAAAAAGAGTTCTCAGTTTACGTGGTTCTGTGGGCGTGTCCTTTGACCGATTTGGCCCATTTTCAGTAACAGTCTGCGTGCAAGAACTTTCACTGTTTGTGCCAAATTTGAAGTCGATAGCTTGCTTTTTGCGGCCATTGGAATGTTTACAACAGACATTGCACAGTCGAACAAATGCCAGCCGGACGGGCAGACGGACATGCTTAAGTCAATTCAAAATTTAATGCTAATCAAGAATAGATAAACTTTGTGGGGTCTCTAATGCGTTTTGCTAGGCGTTGCCAACGTTTTGACGAAATGTACATACCGCTCATCCTTTCTTAGATAGGTATAAAAAAACTATCATTGCCTTGTTAAAGGAATTTCCTTTAAGAAAAATATGGTAAGTCTTTCTTATGGAATGGAAAGCCTATGGGAAGATGATGTGGTGACTATTTCAACTCCAAGCATTGTGACGTTCTTCCTTCAGAAGTTACCTCATATAAATGTTTACTTCGAATATTTTAGTTATTATCTAAGTTCATTGAAATGTCTCTTCTTACTACTCTTCCATTTTCAAGCTAGGATTGGAATATGAATTTTTCTTAAACAAGTTTATGTTAATGAAAATTAAAAGATTCGATTTGAATGGCATATAAACTTGCTGTGAAATGATGAGATTCTCGACAGCTCCGTTTGCTCAGACATTAATCATTTGTTCAACAAATAGTAGGAAATCTGATTAAATAAATACCGATTTAAATTACAATTCATATGCAGTGTAAGAAAAACATCGTTGAAAACATGCGCATACTTACATAATGCCATAATAAAATTACCGAGAATATATATATATATATATATATATATATATATACGAGTATATACGGTCTATAATTAATTTCCATCAAAAACAGACATCAACAGCAGACTTACTTTTACCAACAGTTGTATGGTAGCAATAAAATGAAAATCTATTCACAAGCACTCACACATAGAATTATTATTATTATTATTATAAACACATACACATATGCACACACATACATACTTACTAAGCCGTAATGAAGACCATAATAATCATTAATCTTATCGCCGCCTTGGCTTATTATTTCAATTTTACAGACTTTAGTCCTTTTGGCAACGCAAAGGCCGAAAGTCAGTTAAGTAAGAACACTGGAAATGAGAACATTGTCTTATTGTATAAGTCGGGGGAAAGGGATCTCTTGTGGTTTAGATGGAAAATGAGAAATTTTAGAGAAATTCAATGAACGCAAACCAAAAGAGAGGAATAAAAAAAAATATTTACATAACATTACAGATCTGTTAAAGGTTTAAACCAAGCGGCAACAACACGCCACGTGCTAGTACAATAGCAATAAAAATATAAAAAAAAAAAACAACAACAACAACAACAAAAATTGAAACGCTAATAACTGCTAAGAATTTAAGTACGTGAATGTTGATAAGATGAGAATAATAACAAAAGAAAAACAAAAAAAAAACAAAAAAAAAAAGAATTCTGCGATAACATTTAATCCAGTGATATTTTCATTTAACCGGAAAATAAACTCAAGTGTTAAAAGTCCTGCTGTGTGGCTTACAACAGCTAAGGAATAAAAAGATAGCGAACAACGTTTCCAGACCCATTAAAGCAATAAATGATAGGCAATACTAATATCATGCGAAAGAATTGCTTGCATGTACATATACATATACATATACAGACATATATATTTACGTCCATGTAAATACATATAGGCAAATGCATACACAAATATATATATACATATACATATAAATAAATAAATATATATATATATATATATATATATATATATATATATATAGATTTTCATACTAGTTATCACGATACTGTCAACAACATCAAAACGCACGACACCGTGCCGCACCGCACCGCACCGCACCGCACCACATCGCATCGCATCGCATCGCATCAAATCACACTACATCGTTTTTCACCGGTATCAACAGCCTGGAACGAAGGGTGTATGGGAACAGAAAACTTTGACAAACTGTCTCAAACTTATTGCGTACATAAACACATACGCTTAGAATGTAGTTATTATCTTTGTGCTTGAATCAGCCAACCTAAGGATACCTATGTGCAGAGAAGAGAATATTGAATGACCTCCTCACACTCGCACGTAGAGACGCATATATTTATACAGCATGCTACTGCTCTGTATAATAATTCAAAAACAGTTTCAACTAAAGTTACCGCCTTTTCTCGTAGCTGTCATATGCACGGTTTAAACTACACACAATAAAATAATATATATATATATATATATATATATATATATATATACATACATGCACATACATTTATACATGTATACAAACAAACCTTCATACATGCAAGCTGGTAAACGTCCATCTCTCTAAGGTCTCTTTCAACTTAGATGAGGGTAAACAACGTCTAGCATCTTGTTGGGGTGTCATTGCGTATGTATGTCTATCTATATGTAAGTGCGTTTATATCAAGTAACGATTTGTATCTGTGTTGTAATCAATTTGTTGCAAATTATCCTTTTTTGCTTTTACAAAGTGTAAAATGATTTTCTAATGTTGTTGTTGCTGCTGCTGCTATTCTCGTTGTTTTTGTTGTTGTTTACATTTACATTTATTAAGGATTATTAGGACGTTCTGTTGCTAACACATTGACAACCATTTAAAAAAAAAAAACTTTTACAATTAAATGAAAATCTAAAAAAAAAAAAATTCAATTTTTCCAAAATTAAATTTATTTTGTTCTCGGTTTTATTATAATTCCAGGTAAAAATTTGGTTTCAAAATCGTCGAATGAAATGGCGTAACTCGAAAGAGCGGGAACTCTTGGCTAGCGGTGGTTCCAGAGATCAAACTTTACCTAATAAAAATAATCCAAATCCGGATTTGTCTGATGCCAAATGTGATCGGCCAGTTACTCCGTTATCGCCCGGGTCCGTTTCACCTAATCGCCAAAGTGTATCACCTAGTAATTCGCTGAATGCTAAAGAAGAGATTACCAACGGTCAGCAACAGCATCAACAGCCATCAATAGAGAATCAATCATCGAATATGATTAGTGGAAAACCGTTGTCATCACCGAAAACGCCCAGCTCGCCACCTATTATGCATCATATACCACAACCGGTAACTAGCATTGGTCTGCCGCCTTATAGTGCTCAAAATATGCAAATATCATCACCACCACCGCCTCTGCTAACCATGGCCAAGTTGCCCAATGCAATCTCATCAACTATCAATAACATTAACAATAGCACTAACGATCAATCATCGATAGCATCATCACCGCCCAGTTGCAGTACGGCAGCCGTAACAGCTGCCTCGGCTAACGGTGGTGGCAACGTTAACATTGTAATGCCCATGACCAATGCCGAATTTCAGGCTAAAATCAATGCTGAAATGCATAAGCATTTAATGGCAGCCGATTTAAAATTCAAACTGGAATCTACACTTAACGAGGCAAAGCAAAGGCGTCTCAATATGTTAAGCATTAGTGCTGGCGATAATATAACTTTGCATTCCGCTACATCTCTCTCCGGGAGCAATTTATTCATTAGCAATGCAATGCAGGAGGCACTCAATCACCAACATCAGCTGCAACAACAACATTTGCACAATTCGATTCAATCTTTATCGAATGGACCGGCAACACAACCACAACCACCAGCACCGCCACCAGCACCCACCACTGCGTCATCATCACCTTCCTGTCATCAGTTTCCTCAATCGAGTCAAAATTATCATTTCCAGAATTCGGATTTTATGAAAATGTATTACGACGATTATGACGAATCCAATTCAGATACTGATGAAGAGATCAGTGTAACGTGACCGCCTTAAATCGTAGAAGATAAACAACATAAAATGCAAGTGAAAACGCAAGCAGAAAGAAAGAGAAATTGCAAAAGTTACACAATTGTACATAAAAATATATATTTGATTTACTTAATTTATAATATATTTAACAATTAATTTATTTTTATACCCTGCACTTGACACCGCTCGTACAATTCTTTCGGCAAAATTTCAAAATAACAAAATATATATGAACAATGACGTGCTACAGATGTAAATCGAAATAAATCAACTCAGTTATGAGTTGAAGGTTTAAGTCTGTCTATCTGTAGAAATCGCCAAAGCGATATTAGATCGTACTAGCAAGTACGATCGGCCAAACGGTCAATGCGAATGCGATACGAATACCAAACGGAATAAACTCAAGCTTTACGAAATCGCTAACTGACCTTCGAACTTTCCAAGATCTTCTTTCTATCCTGTTCGTCGTACGTGTTAATATAAAAATGGATTTTTTTTATGTAAAATTTGTAACGTGACGTGATAGATAGAAATTGTTTTCTTTTTCTTTTTTTTTTTTTTTTTTTTTTGATTTATTCTTGATGGGTACTAAAGTTACGGCAAAAGTCGAATTTGATTTTAGCATTTTCCGTTTTTATATATGTAGTTAAGTATTCTTCTATATTACAGTAACAAAAACATGTGTCATATTAATTTTAAATTTTTTACGAAAAAAAATTTTTTTTTTTTTTCCCAAAATCCCATTAAAAAAAAAAAAAAAAAAAAAAAGAAAAAAAAAACAATTTCTATCTATCACGTCACGTTACAAATTTTACATAAAAAAAATCCATTTTTATATTAACACGTACGACGAACAGGATAGAAAGAAGATCTTGGAAAGTTCGAAGGTCAGTTAGCGATTTCGTAAAGCTTGAGTTTATTCCGTTTGGTATTCGTATCGCATTCGCATTGACCGTTTGGCCGATCGTACTTGCTAGTACGATCTAATATCGCTTTGGCGATTTCTACAGATAG
>KK499992.1:233915-245010 GCA_000688715.1 Glossina pallidipes
CCAAAAAAAAAAAAAAAAAAAAAAAAAAAAAAAAAAAAAAAAAAAAAACACATATATATGCAAAAGTCCTGATTATTACATTGAGTGGAAAATAAATTTAAATGCGGATAATAAATATATATGTACTTATAATTTAATCTTTTTTTTTTTTTTTTGGTTTTTTCTTTTCCTCTTCATAATCGAACACAATTTGGTTTGCATCCTAACTAGTGACGATTCACAGTCAAGTTATTGCAAAAGCAAAAATCGATCACAATAAAAAAAAATGGTTTATATATTTAATATAACCCATGTAAGAATGAATATCTTAACAAAATTTCATTAATTACTTACTCATTAGCGTTGATTTATTAAATTAAAATCTTCAAAGGAATGGAGAAATGCAAGAAACCTGCATTGCCTTGTTACTTGCAATCAATCGCTTACCCCTTTACCCATGATGTCGATAGGAATACTTAATTTTCCGTTATCTATACAAATTTCTAATTGGCATTAAATATTCCAATTCAGATTTTGTTGATCTCGAATAAAGAGTCCAATTGCAATCCGAGTTCCAATTATAAATCTCCCCATTTTTGTAAATCAGAAATTTTAATTAAAATTCACCTCAAATATTTTCCATTCAATCAAAATGACTTTGCAACGCTCTGCATCGGCCGCCATTCCACTTCACTGCAATTAAATCAAGCGCCAACGAGCGGTAGTTCGGAATCGGCCTTTCAAGATATTAACGTGTCATTCAGTTCATTGTTGCATTTGGCTCTTAACAGGTGGCACCTGGCCGCTGAAAATGAACGCGGGATGGTCCATCAAAGAGTCGATTCACTAGGTCTTGCGTGGGATCTCTCAGCCATGCGCGGAGAACTACTCGGATGCTAATGAACGACAAAAGTGTGCCCAAAACTCTCGATAACCTTGAGCAGAGGTTAAATGTGAGCTGTGTTCTGCTTATGGATATAAAAGGCATTTGTCTACCAATCAACTCCCTTAACAGAACTACTCGATTTCTTCAGCATTCTTACTTATTCGTCCTGGAGCCGTTCGCTTACCTCACAATATGCCATCACGCCCAGTCATTCTTTAAACACAGTGTTTGACATTGATGCCTACAGACGTCTTTCCGACTATTTCAGATTTTTCCACTTTAAAGTCTTCCTTCCTCTTTCTGCACTTATAGACTTTCATGACCGCCACTTTGCCTCGCACGCTCTGGTTGACATCTCCTGAGGGGCCACGGCCATTATATACCCGACACAACTTTGCACAACACCATTGTCCAAATTGTACCAAAATTTGTACCAAAAGTTATAGTTTGTTTCCATACAAATCCCTATTTTTCACAAGAATCCCTATTTAGAATTGGGGCCAATAAATTGACCTAACGCAAGCTGGTCCAAGCTCAGCGCAATAAATTTACATAACAAATTGCTATTTTCGATCGCTTTCTATATATACATGTATATATGTATATATATACCTATGTACGTATATCATTTTTTTTCAAGGGCTTAGGTTATATGGGAGAGAATTAAAAAAATTGGTCTGAATTCGCCATTGCCGAGTTTTTTTTTTGTATAAAGACTTGTTCGGTGCAAGGCATTAGGCAACATATCAAATTTCGTCAAAATATCTCATAAATTTTTGGTGTAAATTGCATAAAAAAGGTTCATGAACAGGTATCAAGCACATAGCGAGACAGATGTGCAGGTAAGCTTATATCAGTTCGGAAAACGATCTTGAAACGACCGATGTAATGCATGTCATTGCCCACTCGGAAGAGATGTAGGATACAAAAAAATCGAACGTTTTCAACCATGAGAGCGCACGTGTTAGTGAAACTAGTATATGTGAAGAACAGGTTTTTTTTTTCGAAAAATTAATAAATAGCGAAAATTTACTGGTAATAACGTACCTGAGAAAACTTGATATATGGATTAAAATGCACTTGCATCGAAATGACAGATAATCGCTTAGTATAAGAAGTATGAAGTAATATTGAAGCATGCCACAGTTCATTGGGACGATTCACTCTTCATAAATATCAAAAACAAAAAAAGAGTGCAAGGCATAAAAGCCGTACGTGCAACAAATTTCAGCGGATAATAAAGGCTTGAGGTAATATACAGGTAAATATATTTATTAGGAAGAAATCTTTGGTATCTCGATTGTATTATCTTTTCCTTATATCCTCTAGATCCCGGTAATTACAACGTAACCTAGAAAGCGTTATATGACATATGCATTCTTCATTGCTCTTAAACATTTCTAAACCCGTCAAGAATCGATAGGTGGATTATCGTAAGCTGCCTTTTTCTATTCATCATTGCGAGTGAATTCCTTCATCGAACGTCCACACAGCAAGAAACAAGAATTAATATCTAAACACATATTGGAATCAGCAAAAAAAAAAAAAACAAAAACCACTGCAAGACAGAATTTTAAAAATTTAGTATCGAATTTTTTGCATTTTCCCCCAGTCATTGTAGAAACTAACCCATATTACGCTTTATATTGTTGTTGTAAGATGTAAATAAGCCTTGTGCATAAAACAAGGTTGAGAAAGAACCAAAAGATCACTAACGCTTCCCATCCATAGTATAAAGAAAACAAGAAAAGAGAACTGTCGACAACCACGTCACAACGTGAAAACAGAGCAAACACAATCCAATATATTATCTTCGTGACATATGCCCTGAGAAGAGTCAGTTTTGAAGAAAGCATAATTAGATAAAAATCATTAACGGGTACGAGAACTGTAACAGACATCGTGACATATGCCCTGAGAACAGTCAGTTTCGAAGAAAGCATAACTAGATAAAAATCATTAACGGGTAGGAGAACTGTAACAGACATCGTGACATATGCCCTGAGAACGGTCAGTTTCGAAGAAAGCATAACTAGGTAAAAACCATTAAGGCGTAGGACCACTGTAACAGACTTACAAAAACGGTTTTCCAACAGTTTTTCTTTTTTTATTTTGGATAATTTCTGAAAATCAAATATTGTTACGTCCACAATTATACTTTTATGTCATTCTGTCTAAGGGATCGTTGAAGTCAATAAAAAAAAAAAAAAATCATTTTCTAAAAACATAACAATGGTCTTGCGTCTTAAATTAAACGCTTCTTAGATTTTATCATCCATCGACTTTATATCGCAAGTAAATTTAATTTAAATAAAAAGATACTTTCAAATGCCCTAAGAAAAGCCTCTCCCAATAAATAAAATTAGAGCAATAGATGGCAATCAGTGGGCTCACACGACCGCTCTGCGGTCCAATCGCAAAACAAAGACAGATTGTTGTGAACATGCAGAGTACACGCATATTAACCCTACGCCACGATGCAGAAGGTTATTAAGGTTCAACTTCTCAAGAAAGTTTTCGAATCGTTTGAAGCTTGTCTACCCGTGTGCCCGTCGGCACCTCTGCCTGTTTTCTTGTACAGTCCGCAATTTTCGAGATATTTTCGTGCACTGACGTGGTTTAGCTCAAGGACGAGCCCTGTTGATTGAGTCACTCTTTCGAACACTTCCCATATAACGCCCTATTGGCCTTATTGTGTCGGCTACCTGATGGCGGACAGCAGTTGAAATTTGGTAGACTAGCGTATCTTGATTAAACGACGAGCATTGTTCAAAATGGTTCGGATCGGTCCATTTTTGCGACTACTCTCCATATAACTTCTTATTTTGAAAATTTTCTTACATGAATGACAGCAGCAGGGAGAGGTAGGATACTTAATGATAGATCGTGGTTTTTACTTTACAATCCATCAAAACAAATAATAAATAAACATAATGATAACATGAGCAGAACAATAGAGGCTATTGTTCCACAATACAAATTCGATTCGAATAAATGAGGAGAAACTATACAAAATTAAAAAAATTCATTAAAATAATTTAAGAAACAAAAATAAATAAATTTCTAAATGTAAGATCCAGTCCACGATGCCTTTTCAGTCTAGTTATCTCATTCAGTATTCATGTAGAAGAGATATTGCTAAGGGAGTGTAACAAGATTTCTTTGCAGAAAGGCGTTGAATTCGATTTTATCAAAAAGACTTAGAGCTTTAGATTGATACTTGATTCTGAAGTATTTCAATATTAGAATTATTAGCTGCTCACCACAATTGTGTGGCATAGATAGATGCAAACAGGTTAGAGGATATCTTGTATAAAAGGAATTTATTTTTTAAACTAAGTTAAGATTCTGGACGGATTAGTTGATAAAATCTTCTGGGAATTAAGTCAAGTTGCTGGCACTTAGCTTTTGTATAACTTTTCCATATTAATCTTTGCTCAATACAGATATTATTGCCATTCAAAAATAGCGAAGGACAAGAAGTCTTATTTAGTGTAAGTGTAATATATGTCGAGCAGTTTTCAGCATTTATTTTAATTCTCTTTTTATTCCGCCCAAACAAAGTTTTATTGAGATGAATGTGTAGTTCGTAAAAAAGATTCACGGGATCTCCGGTTAAAAATAGGGTAACTGTCTCATCTGCCTAAGTCGCAGGGAAAACATTAAAACAGCAATCGAAAAATCTAAAATGAAAATTGTATAGAGCATTGAACATATGGCACTTACCTGAGCCGCTCGACTTTCAATTTTACATGCCTTGGATTTATTCCATTTATTATTTTCAATTTGTCAACTTTGGAAACAGGATTTCTGCAGCAAATGCATAGCACTGGGAAGATAATTGTTTTAGTTTGAAAAGTGATCCATCACGCCAGACTTTATCGGAGGCTTTTTCCACATCTAGCAATACATCAGGGTCTTCTCTGGTGTACAAAACGACACAATAACATCGCTCAATTTTAACATTTTCATTCCGGAAACCGAACTGACGAGCACGAACAATAATTTTTCATTCTAGAACTAAGAATATTGTCTGTAGGTAAATTCCAATTTGAGGTTTCTTTTTATAACCATCACCGACGGACGGGGGTATATTCATTTTGTCAAAACCCCACAAATGTCCGTCTGTCCGTTTACTGTAAACATTCTAATGGCTGCAAAAAGAAGGTACCGACTTCAAATTTGGCAGAAACAGTGAATGTTCTTGGACGCAGGCTAGTATTGAAAATGAGTCAAATCGGTGGAAGGAAATGCCCACAGCATCACGTAAATTGAGAACACCGTTGTTTTTTAAAAAAAATGAACAATTGGTTTTTTGCTCATTACTTTTAAATGACAGCAAATAAATGTACAAAAATTTGAACGCATATTCTACGAGCAAGGCTGTAGCATTCGTGCACTAAAGTGGAAAAAATTGACCACGCCTACCCTATATTATAATGTATAAAAATTTAATTGTTTTTTCAATACTTCTCTAACGCGTGGAAACAAGTTTCAAAAAAACCCTATAAAGTATGTAAATTCTTGGCCACTTTCAAATCGTGAATGCACCTAAACACATTCGTCCGCCCGTCTGTCTGTTTGCTCAACTTTGTGGTATTTGTGGTAAATATTTTCCCGTTAGCGAAAATGAAGGTAGCGTCTACAAATTTGCAAAAGAATTTAGAATTCACCTAAACTTTTCAAAGGACACGCCCACAACACCCAAAACAGAAGAAGAAATCAGTTGCGTTCAGCTCACTCCATATTATAGAGCATAAGAATTTTGTGCTTTTACTTCTTTTTTCTTTTCTTTTTTTTGGGGTAAACGGTGATGGGTATAAAAGATTCGGTCCCGACCGAATTCAACGTTCGTACTTGTTTACTTCAATTATGAATATGTAAATGTATTATTATATTTTTTTTGTTTTCTCATAATTGCAAATATTATTACAGTCGTGTTAGTTAAGGCAAATAAATAAAAATAAATTGCTTATAAATATAAATATACATCAAGGTGTACGTAAATACTGAAAACATAGAAATTAAAAACTAAATTCCTTCTCCGAATTGTAACACAAACATTATTCGAAAATAATTTACAAACTAATGAGCTACCAAAAAACAAAAAAAAAAACAAAAAAAGGAGCAGGAAGGTACTACCAGGGCAAATCTATGTATATCTATGAAAATCACAAAGTCGCGAAAATTAAACTACGACGAATAATTTGTACGTTGAAGGAGAAAAAGAAAACAGTTCGACTACAATGTTGGTTATTCGTCATCCAGGCGCACGGCATGATTAATATGACAACAGTTAGTCTCACTAGTAATAACGGTGGGAGATTTTAAAGGTATCGGTACGGTAATAGTCGAAACGGATATTTTCCCGTTACCATTCATATCGTTCGGTATATTTGAATTAAAGATTGTTTTCGAGGAATCCAACTTAAGAATACGACGTTTCTGCGTGAAATTAATAACGCAAGATATTAAAAGACCCAATACGAGCGTAAGCAAACAGCCCAACATGGAATACCACATATAACTTAGACGAAAAATAGGCCAAGAACTGAAAAGCAAAATATAAAAGACAATTGTACCGAGACCCGCAGTATATTCACATTTTATAGATTATCGCTTACGTGAAGCCTGAGGATTCGTTTTCAAATTGCTCCTTGAGCCGTGGCGTTAGAGTTGCAGTACTATTGACAAGACAATTGCAATTTTCGATCGATAATGGCAAAGCATTAGAATCTACGTTAGCAATTTGTGCGATAACACCAATGAAGATAACTATGATCAATGATATCAGTCCACCGTAGAAGGCCCCTTTAGTATTGGCTTGTTTGAAAGCAATTCCCAAGACGAAAAGACCCAGCGTCACACCACCGACTAAGCCATTTAGCGTTAAAGTGGCCTGCAGTACGCCACCCAAATGCTCGACAATGAAAACCAAACCGAATGATAAGACGCCATAACCTAAAGACATCCACTTGGCATATAAGGCACCTTTATCCGGTGAAATTTTTACATTCAAGCCACTCACTAACAAATCTTCACAGGTAACGGCCGACAATGAATTTAAAGCCGAAGCCACGGTACTATTAAAGATAAATCAAAAAAAAAAAATGATAAAAAATAAATATAATAACTTAAGAAGGAATGTCCTCCACCACCACCACCACACAAAAGATCTTTTAACTCATACGCTAGTTAAGCTGGTAAGCTACGCATGTGTATACATAACCTCCGCTGGTGGCTACAAAATGATTACTAAATGTTTTCTGAAATTCTTACCCCAAGCTAGCGGCAAATATGCCCGCAACAAATATTCCTGCGATACTGTATATGTGCTCGTATGTATTTATTATGTAATAGGGTAGCAACTGATCGTTAGCTGTTATGCGTTCCGAAAGCAAAGGATCACATTCGACGTAATGATTATATACCATCAAGCCGGTATAGAAATTGAATAAAAACACGACCACTAAACCGAGAATAGCGAAACCCAAGGCCACTTTCGCTAATTTTAAAGATTTCAAAGACATGCATTTCTGTACCGATGCCTGGTTGGTGCAGAACAGTGAGGTCCAATAAAAAAAGCCGCCAATCACAACCGACCAAACGCTATGACGCGTTGTGGGATCCATATTAAAACTATTTAATAAAGAAAATTTTTTCACTTGCATTGAAACTAATTCAAAAATGAAATTCATATCTCTACGTACTTGAAAAATTCTATGCGCTTCCCATCAGCGGCGGCAGTAAAAATTTCCTCTGGCGTACCACTGTAAAAACAACCTAAGGCAATGACCAACACTAAGGATATACCTAAAACCGCTGCCTGTAAATTGTGAATAACACATACACATACATATATAAAATGATTTTTATTATTTTAAAATAATTAACTTTTTTCTTACAATAATTACCTGAAATGTATCGGCTATTACTACCGCCTTCATACCGCCTTGCGACGAATAGAAAATACAAACTAAATAAATCAAAACTACAGCAATTTTAGTATCCAAACCGGTAGCTTTAGAAAGTGCTATAGCAGGCGCCAGTACAGCTACAGCCGTGTAAAAACACATCTAAACACATACAACTTTAAGAAATTAAAATGCAAAACGATTGAGTTGTCATCGACGTGTCTGCATACCTGAATGACATATAAGACGCCGCCCATAATACGTATTTCCTTGCCAAAGCGTATACCCAAAAATTCATAGCAGCTGGTAAGTTCCATTTTAAAATAAATCGGATAGAAAATCTTCACGGCAATCGGTATAACCAAAAGCATAGGAATAACTGAAAATATTTATGTGAATGAAGTGTTAATGCACAATAAATGTTATGCTGCATTTTCATACGCTTACCAATCAGTACGAATTGTGTGCCCTGGAAATACATTTCTGCGGGGTTGCCTAGCAATTCGATCGCTGTTATGAAACTTGTGGTCAAACTTAAAGTGACCGGAAATATGCTCATCTCGGAACCAAGTAAAAATTCATTGGATGAACTGCCGGATTTTTTGCAAAAACCATAGAAAACTCCTATACCCAAAGAGATCACTAACATGCCCAATAAAACCGCATAATCATAAAGGGAAAATATAGCCTTATGTTTGGGTGAATTGCACAGCTCAAGTTCATCATCATCGCTTTTGATAGAGAAGGTATGAGGCTTTTGTTCATAGGATTTTATTAGCATTGAAGCGGCTTTGTGGAATTCTTGATTCTCGCGAGAAGAAAATTCCCCGCGCACTATTAAGTATTCGGGATAATTATGAATTAAGGGCATAACCATTTGCGCCAGGGAAGCCGGAGGATCAGTGGTTGTTTCATACGTCTTTGGCACAACATTGGGTGACAAAGCCAAACCGTTTGCGCTATGCGCCAAGGCACATAAAAACAGTAATTTCAAAATGGTAGCCATTAGGGCAGACATATAAAAAGTGTTAACTGCTTGTGAAGCCCGTTCAAAAAAGTTGATTAATTTTTCTTTGTTTTTTTTTTTTTATTTATATATTTATTTATTTATTTATTTTTATTTTCTTTTTTTTTTTTTTTTTTTTTTTTTTTTTTTTTTTTGATAAATAACCTTCTATTAATTTTATAAATGAATTGTTTTTCCCTTTAAGATATTCTTCCGAAATTTCAATTTCTTCCTCTTACATTTATATGTTCAACAGCCTGTAAATATAATTTAAAAAAAAAAAAACAAAAATACATTAAAATTAAAAAATTACTTTTAGTTATGCCTGCTGACTTCTTTAATCTCATTATTATACCGTGCCACACACCAGTTGTTGTACAAGAGCATATTAAGTTTGTGCGAATGTATGCAACAGCCAGAAGGACCTGAGATGAACCCACTTTTTCTCGTCTTGGTTTACCTGGTTGTAGGTCGCAATTTTTGAAATATTTCAAGTTTTGACGAACGCTATTGAATATGATTCGGATCGCATCATTTCGCAATCGCTCCCCATACGGACGACTTCTCCAAAATAAGATGAGAAGAAGAGAAAAAAAATTGCAAGTGGTTGGCTATGATCTAATTTCGTCATTCTAACTTACTATGGCAAATTTCTTTCGACTGGGACCACCTGAACTTTGAACCACCTCTCTCATGTTATCGTTCCCCCACGAAAGCTGATCATTCATTATATGGTGAAAAGGTATAACTTTCAATATTTTATGGTGAAAATTGGTTCATAATAGTAAATTGACGAAGGAATCAACCTTATCGTGTGTGGACCACGTAGGTCCTATTTTTTATACACCAACAAGTATAGGGATTATCAAGAAAATTAAGTACCTATATGGAGAGAAAGTAAGTCGATTTTCTCGGAAACTGAGAAATAATAACATTTTTAGGAAGTGAATTAAGTTTGCCATCATGTCATATGACATTTTCGGCCTCCTTCAATATGCGGGCTTTCATGAGAAATGTGCGTATGTATGACAATAATATGTAAAATTTGACGTAGTGAACAGTTGTACTATATCAAGTGATATAGGGCACTCAACTGTCGGTCTTGCTCGACTATAAAGTTCTGACTTGTTCTTCGATTTAGATAATGTAAGATCACCCACAAAATGCACCTATAAATTTTTATCATTGTATATCCTGTTACCTGTTGTAGTTTCTGAACAATGCTCTTAAAGACAGAAATGCGACTGCACAGTTTAAGTTGCACTATATGGACCATTGCTCGACTTAGTCTATTTTCAAAACCAATCCGCGTTCAAGAACTTACAAATTAATGGTTATTTCCTTAATTTTTGTGGTCGGGAGAATGCTTACTACAGACAGATACATGCACACCCACTCAGACAGATTAACGGACGGTTACATATGATCAAGTCCACATGCATTTTACATAATCCCTGAAGCTTATACGCAACTGTTGCAAACATTTTCACAAGTAAGGATGTAAGGAGAGCATCAAAGGCATTGTTTTCCGCGAGCTGGTCAGACTTGGTTTTAAAATAAATTTGGAAAAGTTCCTTAATTACTCCATGACTGGTTCTTCTACATGTGCGATGTCGAGTCTTTTCACTTTTTCTTTTTTTATAAATAAATTATAAAAAAAAGATGATCGCCTATTTAGAGTACACACGAAGATGTTGACCCAAGTTTTTTTGTTCTTATGAAGCGTTTTAATTTTCAATAACTACGATCCCTTAATTAATTACGCAATTTTAATTAATAAATTAGTTAATCTAAAGCGCATCATATGCGTATACAAATGTATATATATATATATAATCTTATGTATTTATATACTTATGTATAATTAAACTAATAAAAATGATTCCAATTCAATAGCAACACGCCTCCTTGCTTAATGAAAGTCAATGTTCTTCAATTATGTTTTATGTCAATTGTGTTTTAAGTTTAAGAATAAGCTCATGATAGGATGGAGTGCATCGTCAATGGATTGCAAACATTTGCGATAAATAAATAAGATAATGACGAGCATTATCGAGATAAGTAGTGAGTGAATTAGGAAAGAAGTTCTCAAGAAATGTTTTCTCTTAAATTTGTCTTTCAAATATTGAAGGAATTGAAATGGAAACAATTAAAAAAAAAAAAAAAAAAAAAAATTACTTCAGGTGTTTGCTTTGATTTGTTTGTTTATAGAAAGCTAACAAACAACTTATAAAGTCTTTTCATAACAAAAATAACAACAACGTGGTAGTATTAGTAGTAGTAGTAGTAGTAGTAGTAGTAGTAGTAGTA
>KK499992.1:245025-273405 GCA_000688715.1 Glossina pallidipes
AGTAGTAGTAGTAGTAGTAGTAGTAGTAGTAGTAGTAGTAGTAGTAGTAGTAGTAGTAGTATAGGTAATTTTAACATTAACTGTTAAACTAACCGACAATGTTACGGAACAAGAATTAAGCGAATTTATCTGGTTTATGGCGGATACTGGCAGACATACTGGCGCATACCAGTTTCTTTGCAAATAAGAGAAAACGGAAAGATACAAACAAACAAACCAATGCCCGCGCGAACGATATATCACCAACAAATTAATGTAATAATAATATAAAAAACTGAACACTCTCAAATATGTGCATGATTATATATATATATATATATGTATATATATATATATATATGTATATATATATATATACATTTATGCACCATATTTTAATATATATGTGTATATGTAAATGTTTGATTATTGAATATACGATGAAATATCCAAACAGAGCAAAGCAAAGACTTCAGTTAGCCGCATGTGTAAATTCCAAAAGACAAAGCTCTTCAAATTATATATAAAAATAATAAATGAAATAAATAAAAATACTTGCAATCATATTTATACGATACAAACGTGTAATTAATGATTGTTACGGTTTTTGTTTTTTAATGTTTTTATTTACACGTACTATGTTCACTGTTTATTGGATAAGGGAATTATCGCCCTTTTACTATCTCTAACGTTTTATGCGTGCATTCTCAGTGAATCACACTCGACGAAACACTTAACTAAATCTTTATGAAATCATTAGGCATTTTATTAATTTATAGTCATTTAATTACTTTACCTGTTCTGTTATCACTCGCCACCGTCTCGATTATATAAATTGCTGTATGATCAAATAAAGTTTTATTTACCTTTAATTTGCTCAGTTATAAGCATTATATTAAACTGTTTGCAACACCGTAATATATATGTATCTGAAGGTGTACCCTTGATCAGACTTTGTTTCGTGCCTTGGTTTACAGCATTTTTTTCGATGAAAAATTTTTAATGAAAAATTTCAAATTCATCATAATCATCATGAAGGCAGTTTTGTATCTACATACATGCTACTTGTGTTGAAAAACTTAAAGCCATTCACATTTACTCGCCGATTATTACACGAAATGATTTTATTAAAATCAGTAAATAACTGAGATAAGACTAATTTTTATGTGTTAGGTGTTTAAAATTCGTTTAAAGGTAATTAACATTTTTCCCTTCTTTTTTATATATATATTCTTTAAGTAATTATTTGATAATTAAAATGTGTAAAATATTTTCTTGGTACTTTGCTTATGGCTTTTATTGTTATTTACTTAACGCAGTTATAAGATTAAACACATATAGGTGATTAGCGTTATTATTAAACAGAAGTCTCAAAAAAAAAAAAAGAAAAAAGAAATAAATAAATAAAAAAATAAAAAGTAAGAAAATTAAATTCGATCAGGAGCGAATCTTTTATATCCATAACCGTTTATCCCAAAAAAAGACAAAAGAACTAAAAGCACAAAATTCTTATGCTCTATAATGTGGAGTGGGCGCAACTGATTTCTTCTATTTTCCAAATAAAACTTTTTGTCGTGTAGGCATATGAGCGTTGCAGGCGTGTCCTTTGAAAAGTTTACGTCAATTCCAAAGTCTTTTGAAAATTTGTACGCATATCTTCATTTTCGCTAGCGGGAAAATGTTTACCACAAATACTGCAAAGCTGAGCAAGCAAACATATGGAGACACGAACAGACGGACATGTTTAGATGTATTCCAAATTTGAAACTGGCCAAGAATTTGTTTATATTGCGAGGGTTTTTGAAACTTGTTTCTACGCGTTATAAAAGTATTGAAAAAACAATTAAATTTTTATACATTATAATGTGGAGTAGGCGTGGTCCATTTTTTCCACTTTTGTACAAAAATGCTACAGCATTACCCATAGAATATGCGTCCAAATTTTTGTACATTTATTTGCTGTAGTTTATGAGTAATGAGCGAAAAACCAATTTTTCATTTCTTTTGAAAAGCCGCGGTATTCTCACTTTACGTGATGCTGTGAGTATGTCCTTCGATCGATTTGATCCATTTTCAATATCAATCTGCGTGCAAGAACTTCCAGTGTTTCTGCCAAATCGGAAGGCGGTAGCTTCATTTTTGCCAGGAGAATGTTTACAACAGACTTTATACAGACGGACAGACGGTTAGAAGGATATGCTTAAATCGATTTAGACTTTGATGCTGATCAAGAATGTATATACTTTGTGGCGTCTCTGATGCTTCCTTCGGGGCGTTGCAAACGTTTTGACAAAATGAATATATCCCTCATCCTTCGGTGATGGGCAGATATAAAAATACAATAACCCTGCAAAACATTTATTTTTACTCCAGCTATAATAATATTTATTGCATCATATTATATAATTTATAAATAATGTTTACCTAAAAATAGATACGTGAGTACACTTAAATTAGCGAAATCCCCGTTTTACACTTTTTGTTATTCGAAAGTAAATAACGTTTTTAGCTTATGCTTTATTAATCGAATGTAATCGAAAATTAACGCAACGCAATTTCTGCTTTCACTTTATCGCTCGAATCTATTTCTATTAGATTGATCAGTATTCCTGCTTACGTTTTAATGCTTGAGTCTAATTAGCTCAGCAGCGTTCCTACTTACATATATGAAATTTTCTTAACGTCCACTAACCTTCCTATCCATAATGTAATTTATCTTATATACATGCCTTGAAGCAAATGAAAGCAAAGGTAAATAAACTTTTGTGTGATCAAGAATGTATATGAAAGACAGGGAGAGAGATAAGAGATCGCATTTAATGCAATTAAATAAGTATATGATGAATAAAATTCGTAATCGTTTAATAGGCATTTAGTTAACGGTTTCATGGATTGCATATGATTCACTAAGAATGCAAGTAAATAATTAGAGATAGTGAATAGGGCGACAACTTACTGTCCAATAGACAATAGATTATATTGTCATGATTGCAAAGGATGACTTTTTCTGCCAATCTACACTTTACTGCTAAGATCGGGCTGCATTTAGTCATTTAACTCATCAGCTCTCTTGCCTAACCAGCCAGTTAAGCGATATTCCCTACACATGTGTGCAACGTGGGGGGTTATGGCGTGATAATAATAAAGGGAAGCAAAGTTGTAAGTGCGATTGGATTTAATTTTCCAATCATTCTCTTCAAGTTCAACTGCCCCATCCAAAGCGTTCACGCAACAGCTTTTATTCAGCACAGGATGGCTTAAGGCAAAGATCTAAATATGTTAAGCTGTAACATTTTCTACATTTATTTAAAAAAAATAATTTAAAATTTTTTTTCCGAACAAATCGGCCCATATTCATGAGTTAGTGTACTTTACCGCGATAGTAATATGAAAACAGGGTAAATAAAGAAAAAACGATAGGCTTGGTAAAGAGGGCTCTTATGCAAACTACGAATCGAACCGATCTATTCTCTCTTCCATTGTCATACAAATGTAATGCAAATTGTTTGAAATTATTTACTTTAAATTTGCATAGTTAAAGATATACATAAGAAGGAAATAATATTCTTTTATTTAAATATTTGTTTATTCGTTCATATATTGTTGTTTATCGCTCGTTATACTCTTCGAATATCTATTAAAATTCTTAACTCGAAAAATAAAAGTACATTAAATTTATTGTTGTATTTGTAACATATACGAAACCTACATACGTACATACACACACACACACACACACACACACACACACACACACACACACATCCAAGTGGGAGATACGAGGCTACAGTCACAAGAAGCCATAAAATACCTGGGAGTGATGATCGACGGCAGACTTCCGTTTAAACGGCATGTGCAATACACGGCCGAAAAGGCACCGAAGGTTGCATAGTCGCTGGCGCGCTTACTGCCAAACTTGCGGGGCCCTAGGCAAGATCGTAGAAAGCTGATTCCAAAAGTGGTAACTGCGACAACAACGTGTGGCTCTTCGGTGTGGAAGACGGGCCTCGATATACCGTCATACACGAAAGACATCCAATCAGCATACAGGCTATGCGCTCTGAGGGTGTGCACCGCATATCGAACGATGTCGGAAGACATGCGACGATGCGGCTTTGGTTATCGCTGGCATGATACCAATCGACTTGCGAGCTAAAGAAGATATGTATCGGGCTGAATTTCACAGATTGTCGGCTGAAGACGCTAAGCAGCTAAGCAGTGAGCAAAACAGCGACTGGTGGAAGATGGGCAGGAGCGGTGAAGCAGAGCGAGTAAGGGTAGACGAATGCACCGGCTTATACCCGATTTGCGGTCCTGGGTGAATAGGAAACACGGTGAGGTGGACTTCTATTTGACATAGCTAATTAGCGGCCATGATTGCTTTAGAGCATATTTGAATAGGTTTAAGATAGAGCAGGACGCATTCTGTAGTTTTTGTGAGTGCATCGAAGCCGCGGAACATGTTTTCTTTCTCTGCCCAAAATACCACAACGAACGACAGAGACTAAAGGCGGAAATTGGAGTGTTATCTCACCCCGACAATCTCGTAACAAATATATTGCACGACCTGAAGATATGGAAGGCGGTAGGAGTGTTCGCCGCAAACATTATGGAAAAGCAAGGACACGAGCAACGTCAATGTAGGCTTTTAAATAGTGCCTAAACGGCTACCCTTCCTGTGAAGGTGTACCTAAACGGTCGTGCCACACGGTAGGGAATAGGAGGGGTGGTTTTTAGTGGACTACACACACACACACCCATAAATCAATTCAAGCCAACAGGATCTGAGCGTTTGTTTGTTAATTCTTTCTTGTAAAAAGAGAGAAGATAAGAAAGAGAGAGAAGTGAAATTTAATATTAAAGCACTTAGTTGATTACTGAGGAAAATGAAAGATGGACATATTTCGCTTTTAACGCCTTTTAAAAGGCTACGAATTTTAAAATCATAAGAAACGTAAACGAATTTTTGATTTCTCTTTCTTAATTGCCTTCACTTTTTCAGTTATTAAATATGTTATAGTAGAGATCAACCGCCGTTGCTTATCGCCTATCTTGACTGATAATGTCCCAGAAGTTAACTGAACTTTTTGTTAGGAAAACTTATGTAATTTCCAACATTTAAGGATTATTATCTAAGACGTACATAATTTAACAAACTTCAACGCGTGCAACCTAATAAAATTTAATATAATATATTACGACGCCCTCTAAAGACCGACGTCATTAATCACAGAGCCTTGAACATACGCATTAACATTAATAATAATGTAATAGTTATGAACTTTGAATTTCAATTTCAATTCGTAAAAATTACTATTTACTTTAGACATCAAAACTTCTTCATATCGCGTATCTCAAAGTTACCTTACAAGTTACAAGTCAAGCTATCAGTCTATCGTGCGCATATCTATTTTGAAGAAAATTCATATAATTTTCCTTCGTCAAAATCCATTAATCCTATTGAAAAAAATTGAGGGGTTATGCGGTTTGTTATAGTGTAAGTCAACGAATCCGTTATGTTCTCAATGAGTCCCCCAAATAACGAACACTTTCCATAAATATTAAGTTTCAAACTTCTGCTACGAAAAATGTTGTACACGTTTGTAACAAGGACTTTTTGAGGTTATTTCGAAAATTCCAAAAAGGAAAAAGTATTTCGATTGTGCTATTTTGCCTTCATAAAAAACAGTTCATGAGATATATATCGGGATAGAAATTTGGCAGGTTTCAGAGCTTTACCTCTGCACTCTTAAGATCGAAAAAGTTTAGACCCGAAGCTGACACTCGCCTGTAATAGCAGCCGAGTCACAATTGTAAAAATCTATAACAGTGTGTGTGTGTGTGTGTGTATGTATTTTAGAGAAAGAAAAAAACGCTGACTTGGTTACACTTTGTGTCATAAAATACCTAAACCATATACTAATACTGACTTGGACGTCAACTCTTAGAAGAAGCATATTAACGCCTTCGCCCGTGCTGAAGGTAATGTTAATCTGTTCGCTGACTTGCTTGGTGAATGATCTTTTAGAAAGTAATTTAAGATGATGGTCTGATGACTGCACCATCGGTTCATTACAAGACGAATGTTATTCTCCAGTTTGTTTCTTATACAACAACAAACAACGACAAATAAACTTACCGTCTTGAAAACACCGCTTTCTATGCCAACATTGCTTTTGGTGCATTAAAAATGTTCTAAATTGTAT
Organism: Glossina pallidipes; assembly: GCA_000688715.1. Taxonomy (NCBI): domain Eukaryota; kingdom Metazoa; phylum Arthropoda; class Insecta; order Diptera; family Glossinidae; genus Glossina; species Glossina pallidipes. The sequence continues at coordinate 251,211 of KK499992.1, forward strand.
TTGTAAAATGAAGCCGCGATTATTACGGTATTTCATTAACGTGAATATCTGGTCTTTTGTTTTTGGTTTGGATTGATTTAAAGGTAGAGGCAGAGTAAAAAAACTCACGGAAATATTTTTTTATAAGAAATCGAAATTTCTTTTTTTAAAATTTTTTTTGTTTTTCCTTTTTATTATTTCATTAAGCACAAGTAACAAACGCGTCTATTGAAAAAGTTATCCTTACTACGCCATAGATGGCCAGACAGACAAGAATGTAAGGAATGTATTTTTCTTCTTCTTCTTCTTCTTGTTATCCTTTTGTTGTTTTATATTTTTTATTTACTGTTTTTGTTTTTTTTTTTTTTTTTTTGTTCTCAAATATCAAAACTAATAATGTTTTGCAATTTCTCGGCTCGAACGTTTCTTTTCTGCTGCTTATCGGTTCAGTCGCGTTGACAAAGTACGAATGAATGCCTTCTTAAATTTTAAGACAGTTCGTTTTTATTTGTATTTGAAGGGAAAAGCGTTTAAAAGTTTGGTTCATAAATATCTCATGGATATCATCAATACAACTAACTAAGTAACTACACATGTGCGATCCCGCCAAAATCGAACATAGAATTTCAATCAGAAACTGAGAGAACTGTATAACGCTACAAACACAAAAATTAATTTATATAAATGTGTGCATCGTATGCGATGTTAGTAGTAGTAGTGGTAACTAAGCCAAGCACTTGTTTACATTTCAAAGTATTCTCCGCATTACACAAATTCTCTTTTCTCTACCGTTATTTTCACCCAGCAAACCGTAAAGTTTAAATCTCAATGATGTAACGCGTATTTGAAAATTTTTTACTTCAAACATTGTTTCACTTATCACTAGAAACTCAAAATATAGTTATTTTATCCTATCACTTGTAACACTTGAAAGTATTTGCTTGCATATAAAAGTGTGCGTTAGCAGGTCATCTTTTAATTAAACAAAAACATTTGAACTTTGAAAAAGTTTGGTAGGACACAGTACCGCGTGAAGATAGTACAGTATTTTTTTAGCTGTGGCTTTTCCAATTTGCCACTCGAACCCTTTTTTCCCATTCAGCTGGCCTGGATAAATGTTTGCCATTAATAACGGTTCACTATTTTTACCTTCTCTCAACATTTACGCAACTGATTTGAACTGAATAGTGAACAAAGTTATTTACTTTTATTTGGCATTTTCTTTCTTTTTTTTTTATTGAACCCTACTGCGCATAGGATAGGCTTGTGTGGGGAATAGTATATCGGGCAGATGGTCTCCATTCCGGCTTTGCTGGCATATACGCACTCCTTTTACGAAATCTTCCGCATAAATGTGACTGAACTTCCAATCTACAGAAGTCTGGGGTCAATCTTTCATAAATACTTCTCCCAGATGTTACAAACGAAACGAAACATTAATTATATCCTCATATTTTTCTAATGAATTTCACCGCAGTATCGCCCATTATTGTAGCTGAAGAGATGAAATTTGCTGAAAAACTCATACATAAATTCTTAATGAATTAATTTCGTACGTGTACACGATGGGTGACCGAAATGCATTGAACGGGGGGTGGGGGGCGTGCAAAATGAAAGTCCCTCATTTCCCAGCATATCCAATGCAAAAACGTAATATTGTTACAATATTTTTGCTAAATAGAGTCGAATAAGAATTTGTTTTAATTCATTTTTAATACTTTTACTGCGTTGATCACCGCCCAATATATACATACGATTAGACTTTCTTTAATTGAAAATAATTATTTATTGTGAAATTATAGACATTTTATTAAGTTTACAGACATTGTTTGTTTCTTCATTTATAAATATGTTAGCTTTAGTCCTAACTTAGGTATGTATAATGCATACTGAAAGCAAGCTGAAAACAAAGTAAGACAAAAAATTCCTTAAGTAAGATATTTATGGTATAAAATTTTTACATATATATATTTTTATATATATATATATCGTAAGATAATAATTGGTTATATGAAAACATTTTCTTCGAAATGAAAAAATATTTATAGTTCACTTTAACACGATTGTACTATAGACGATGCACGATGGTTATGCATTTGAGACAAACTTATTTTTTAACCTTTTCTAATAATTCTAAACGATTTATTATAGTTTTATATTTTTGTTGTCTTTTTACTTCATATGTGAATCGATGTCAACACATCAATTAATTGAAATTTATAGACAACACATACATTTTAGAAAGTGATGGGTGTACATTCAAGTTCAAGTATAAAATTTCCAAAAAAAAAAAGAAAAATAAAAATAAAAAATAAAAATAAGAAACAAGAACGCCTTTGTAAATTAAAAAACCATTTAAAGATAATAAACGAAACTGTGTGGTTGCTTAAGTAAAAATGAATTGAAAATAAAGATCTAATCAATAAAATAATGTTGACAGTAATTACACATAAATATGAAAAAGAAAAAAATAAAAAAGCACAAAAAAAAAGCAAAACAAAACAATTAAAAACCAAAAATTTTCCAAAACTCTTATGGCACTACGTGACGTATAAGCAAGTGAAAACCAAGGGGTAGCCTTATTTATCCGCCAAGAATCTTTTTGTTATAACCTGCATCACCCACTAAGCTACAAGATATGCTAAGTTTGTCGGGTTTATAGGTAACGCCCAAAAGAACGAAAAACGATTCTTTTCGGAGTTATTTTCCAAGTCTGCTTAAATCTTGTCAAGCTCCTTTTTGATCCTCCACTGAGGTTAAGTTATTCTAATGCCGCAGATCTTGTTAGTTTTTCCATATATTTAATAAGCTAGGCTTGCCTGCCTTATACTTACTTCAGTATCACGATCGACACGCAAGAGGGGAAGGTTATCACTGTCAAAATAAGTCAAGCGACGTACGGCGAATGTGATCTTCAACTTTGTGGCAACGTCAGTTTATTTCGAACAGGAGTATAGAGGAACAGAAGATTAGACTTTCCTTGTCTTCTATATCCAAGTGACACCATGCATCTCTAAAATTAAAGTAACCTTGCTAGGTTACAGTATAGGAAAAATTTACATTAGGCAAAATCCCCAAGACGTTTGATTGCTTGGCGACTGAATAAATCAGATATGTTATCGAGGAAGTGACACTACATTTTCTAGGTCACTCCAGTTATAGGACCTTGGATGGATTTGTAACTTCGATAATAGATAGAGCTTTAAGGGGACCGTACCGTATAGAGTAGATATTATAACTTGCTAATAACACAAAAGGAGTTTATTGTAATGAAGTTGAAAAATACCGCCAAAGTGTTTGGCATTTTTAATGTTATGCAGAGACATCAAAGGTAAGGTTAGAAAAAGTTTTCGACCTAAGGCCAGAACGTCAGAAACACATCGCTGAAGCATACCCAAGCCACAGTTATATCAAATTTTTTCCTTTAATCCTTTTAACCTATCTACTCGCTTGCCTGGTTGATGTCTGTCCATGTATTTTTCAATCTATAACTTGCAGATGATCGTCATTTTTGAAGAAATTTTATACAGTGATTTGTTCCGGCCCAAGAACTGGCCCTGAAGATCAGTAAAGACTTATTTTGAAATTTTGAAAATTTCTCGACAAAGATCTCTAAGTAATAGTATGTCCCCATACTCAATTGATAGGAACAATTTAGTTTGGATAGGCGAATTTTTGAATCCCACTACAATACAAGCGTTCGTAGGAATGATAAATCTAAAAGTATAATTTTTAATATTTTATGATGAAACCAAACTACGTAGGTCTATACATTCGACCACACCCTATACAAGGGTTATCATTAAAGTCAAGTCTTCATATGGCATCAAAGTATAATTTGGCACGAAAATAAACTACAAATAATGAGATCTTTAACAAGAACATTATTTTGACTAAATTTTAACTAAATCAGCTCGTGGATTGCATTTCCTGCCTTATAGGAGGGCTCATGTGAAAAGTAAAATCTTCGCATGTAACAAAAGAAAACAATATTTGTAATGAGATCTTTGAGAAGAAAATTATTTTTATTAAAACATTTGACTAAGTCAGCTCGTGGGTTGGATTTTCTCCCTTATAGGAGGACTCATGCGAAAAGTATTTGATCAAAAAAGTATTAGGTGAAATGGTGCGTGTAGCCTTGCGAAACATGAATTGGTGAGAAATTTATCCCGAATTTCAGATAGCTTCTACCTATCGTATTTTCGAAACACCTAACAATTGAAGCTTTCGAAAATTCAATTTGTAGCTCTTTTTAATTAAGAAGGTATGCTGTTCATCAGGTTATTTAATGGGTCTTTTTGTACGTTACACGAAACGAAATAGGAAATTAGGAAAAAGTTATGCTTCGCTTGGACGAAACGTTTCAATATCCATAGTTTGTTAGTGCACGATATTTGAATGCAAGATAAAGCTAAGATCCATTTAATCGATATATTAATCGTGGATCGTATATATAATGAACTATTTGAAAGTACTTTTGCATAAACTATATATATATAATGTGTGTGTGTCTGTGGTGATTTAATTATATACAAGTTTTTGCAATTGTAGGCAAACTTCTATTTCGGTCTAATTGATTTTCAAAGTAAATGCATCGATTTCATTAAAAAGATACATTTAAGGCTCAACTGAATTTTCCTAATGAACAACCTCGTCAACCCAACAAGATGATATATTTAATTTAACTTTCACTAACTGCCACAGAGGAATGCGCAAGGAAGATTCTACGTTTGACGTAATTCACATGAGCTATTAAATTCAATTCGAGTGCTTCAGTCAGGTTGGTATTGCATTTCCATTTCGAAATTTTGACGCAATAAGGCGATATGATCGGGAGGTGAAGCAGCAAACTTTAGCCAATGTATCCTGTCCTTGAATATGATACATATACAAACCATGTCCTCCAGACTGAAGCTATTTCACAAAATATCTAAATAATTTGTAAATTTATGCAAATCTTTTAACGACCTACGACTGTTAAAATTGTTGCTGAACTTTAAATTCACGAACTTATAGGCGTGTCTAATTGCGATTTACGATATCACTGCAATTATCGGAATTGTTTTTTTGGTTAAAAGGAAGTATTAAAAAATCGCTACAATGAGTTTTAAATCGATTTAGATGGTGAGTGGAGTCATTTTTTATAGGTCTTGCGCACTTAGAATCACTTATATATCGTATACGGTGCACTAATATCAAATAAAACAATGAACAAAAACAAGCACAAAATTTCAAATTTTACAAAATTAAAACACAGCACATGCATTTTTCACTTTAAAACAAATAATAACAATATAGTGTCCCAAGGTCCATCGTTAAATACTCTAAACCATTTCGTCTAATATATAATGATTTTTCAGAACATAGTGTTATATAGGAAATGATCCGATCCGAATCATTTTCAGTAGAGTCCAATGGCCAAATTTCATTGAAATATCCTAAAGAATTGCGACCTGAAAACGCAGACAGACGGACGGACAGATAAGCCTAAATCGATTCAGAAAGTGATTCTGAATCGATCGTTATGGTAAAAGCAGGGTCTATTTCAAGTCCCTCTCGGGTTTTCATACATCCACATCAAATTCACACACTCTTGCATCACAAGTGATGCAGAGTATAAACATATATTGGGTTTTGTCGCCTGAAATTTGTTAAAATTTGAATGAATGCACTGCAGGACAAGCTGACGTATAAAATTATTTTTCTTTTTTTTATTTGACCCGTGATTCAGGAGATGTTTTTTATTTTGATGGCCAAATAACAGACGAAACGCATTGAGTTACGACTTATATGCAAGCGATAACGTGCTGTCCTTGATTTACAAAACAGTCCTGCATCGCTTAGAATGCCGAAACCGAACGGGAGTGGCTGTATCGAGCAGTTAGGAACTCCATTGCCCCCCAAACAAATTTCCGCATCCATTGAAAACTATATACGGGCATCCTTTGCGCGTGCGACCTACTAAGTCGAGTATTCTGATTCCTACAGCCCGCATAGTTGAGACTGTAATGTTTTTGGGTTGGATTAGGCAGCATTGCCACTTGTCCTGGACTGCCATCCAACGTTTTTCCCCATGCATTTTAAATGGACAAAGACAAGTATCAACCCAGGAATGTCAGGCACTCATTCACACTATTGCTGCTTCAGTCTGCACGCAGACGACTGACAATACATTATTCTGGATGACTTATGACATGGCGTGTTTTTGTCGCTGGAACGGGCGGATTACTAGTGGAAATCGATATTGGCTTTTTCCTTTTCTAGCTTTAACATCATAATAAGGCTTTAACATCATTTGCAGCAGCGAATTTCTCAGAAATACCAGAGAGTATGGTATCTCTGTGGTAAATATGTGACTTAACTATGAATGCATATAAAATCGCAACAAGTAATTTATACAGTTGAGGAGAAAATGAACATTTTCTATAAATCCGATAACCTCAGATGCTAGTGCTTTAAGACATTGGTTTATGAATTTATTTCTGTTTTTAAATTAATTATAATAATACTAATAATAACAGTCGTCGTTTTTGTTTAATTACTTTACGTAAGCGCTTACGTTTTATATGTGCTTGGCTAAGATTTCAGTATATCTTCGAACAAAAAGATATGAGTTCATATGTTGTACTTATGTTTTCCTTTAGTAATTTCATTGTTATTTTTGTACCCGCATTACCGAAGAATGCGGAGTATATTCATTTTGTCACAACGTTTGCAACGCCCCGAAGGAAGCATCAGAGACCCCCCAAAATATATACATTGTTGATCAACATCAAATTCTAAATCGATTTAAGCATGTCCGTCTGTCCGGCTGTCTAATGTTTGTTGTAAATATTCTCCTGGCCGCAAAAGTGAAGCTATCGACTTCAAATTTGGTAGAAACATTGGAACTTCTTGCACGCAGATTGATATTGAAAATGGACCAAATCGGTCGAAGGACATACTCACAGCGTCACGTAAACTGAAAACACCTCGGCTTTTCAAAAGAAATGAAAAATGGGTTTTTCGCTCATTACTCATAAATTACAGCAAATAAATGTACAAAAATCTGGACGCATATTCTCTGGGTAATGCTGCAGCATGTGCGTACCAAAATGGAAAAAATTGACCGCGCCTACCCATTATTATAATGCATCAAAATTTAATTACTTTTTCAATACCTTTATAAGACGCAAAAACAAGCTTCAAAAACCCCATAAAGTATATAAATTCTTGGCCAGTTTCAAATTTGGAATGCATCTAAACATGTTCGCCTGTTCGTCTATCCATCTGTCTGTTGGTGCAACTTTGTAGTTTATGTGTGGTAAACATGCTCCCGCTAGCCAAAAATTAAAATCTTGTCTGCAAATTTGCAAAAGAATTTGGAATTGACTTGAACTTTTCAAAGGACACGCCCGCAACGCCTACACGCCTCTACAAGAAAAACTTTTATTTTGAAAATAGAAGAAATCAGTTGCGCTCTCCTCACACCATATTATAGAGCATAAGAATTTTGTTCTTTTCCTTCTTTTGTCTTTTTTTGGGGTAAACGGTGATGGGTATAACAGATTCGGTCCTGACCGAATTTGATTTTCTTACTTGTTAAAAATGGTGATATATGTAGATATATGATAATCTCAAGTCTTTAGGACGAAAGGTGTTAATTACATATTTAACAATTTTTAAGTTTGCATATCTAGGGTAGCGAATACCTCTTAAGCAATTTAGCGGTAAATTGATTTTAATAGAAATTTATTTTGTTTCTTAATTCATTTTTCGTGAAATTTGTTTTTTTTTTCTTTTTGTTTACTTAATAATTTTACAAAAATTACTTTTACGTTTTACAAAACGAAACTGGTTTTATTTTCTGTAGTAACATACAAATCTTAAAATTATTCCCAGATTCTTAAATTATATGAATGTATGCAATAATTTATATTCAGTATTATAAGCGTAGATGAACTGATGCAAAGCAGTTTTATGCAGTTATAGGCAGTTATAGGCATCTTAAGAACCAGCTTCGAAAGTGATTCAAACAAATTTATTATGGAACAATCTCTGAAAGCACAAACAATCATATATTAAGAAATAAAACTAAGTAATTAAGTTTAATAATGATTCCTGGTTAATATCATGTAATATTAGTTAAGCTTAAGTAAGAAAGTTTTAGGGATTTATCTGTTTTCGCATTTTTCCCACAGACAGACATAATTGAACTGAAAACCTATGCTGCTATGATTGCCTTTTTTGTAATAATTTTTTTTTTTTTTAATTACATTAATTAATCTTACTAATTATGTTAAATGATGTTTATTGAAAATTTGTGTTGTCGTTTTCTCAAATTTTCATATCAAAGTAACGCATACGGTTTGTAAGTGATGCCAGTTGAGCAAATGCTATATAAAAAAATTCCAACCATCCGCCTTCATCTAGAAACGAATTTTTTTTTTAATAAATAAAATTAAAAAAAATACAAAAAAAAAAAACCGCATAAGAATTTTTCTTTAATTTAAAAAAAGAAAATTATTGATGCATTTCTACCTCGTCATGAACAGTCGCTCCCTGAGTTCTACAAATCCACTGTGTGTGCGCACACCAACATAATACTTCGAACACACATAATATCCGTATTACAGTACAGAACATGAAAATCCATGAAATAATTATTTTTAGCGTTTAAACATGAAACAACATTGCATTTGTCACATGACCACTGCGTGGCACCCGTACATAGTGGAATTTTACACTTCAATCTGTTTGAAAATATAGGCCAGTGACCAACATCGTCCATTTTCCTGTAATAAGTCATTACTAGGCCGACCTATTTTATTGGCGTTTATATGAGATCATGGGACAAGTTATTTGTTTGGAATGTTCTTTGAACTGGAGTTTTTTTTTTTTTTTGATAAGTACCCACGAATTTATTGCGGCAATTTGCAATAGATGATAGAAGAGGTGGAGGTACGTTTTGCGGCTTTTGAATCCTATACTACAACTACCCAAGTAGCTAGCCATCGAGTGCACTCCTCCCATGTGCATATTGTGCTATTGCACTATTTTTTGGCAAGACATATCGATCTTTTGCTTTAGTCAGTTTAGTGGAGAATATAGTAACAACCTTGTTGCCTTTCCACACCGTCGCTGAAAAGTCAACACCATCATGGCGAGACTTTGTTTCTTCATAAGTTCCCCTAGGAAACGTCATGCGCGAATCTACAGTTAGGCAATCTATTATGTTCTAAAATTCCGACACAATGACAAACAGTATGCCAGGAGCACGATATGTGAAAATTATCGAAAAACACTATATGATTGCTGATTCTTCTTCAGTCTGGCTGATCGTAAGACTACATTATTGGTGACTTCCAAATCTATCTCGTCTGCTAGTCTATTTCCTTTGCCTTCTTATCCGGAGTACTCTTCGAAACGAAGTTCCACCTGTGGAACTTATTTCGCAAATATTGTTTTAGAAAATTTATAAAATTGAGAGACGTTGCTCTATGGCAATAGATGGATGATATGTTTCACTTAGGTGGTCTACCACCAGTTTGATTTTGTGTAATCGATCGTGATCTGGATGATCTCTCGGAAGATGTTTTCATAACATATATAAAAACGTGAACTCGCAATTAGTCTGACAATTATTCAGACACATTGTAATTAAATAATTATTAAAATAACAGTACAATTACTTAAAATAAACTAAAAATATATGAAAATAATAATAAATATTTGACAAAATAACTTTAGGATTAATGAACTTATGTAGAACCGATTTCGCATATTGACGTATTTTTACATCACAAAAAAACTACATTTTTGTTGCATGAATTTAGCAGTGTGTGCTATAACACAAATAATACACGTTACTCTTACCTTAGTTTTACCTGAAAACAATTTTTCCTAGAGGTCTCTATTACTTTTTATATAAATGAACGTAATTCGTAACACCCGCTAACATGAAATTGTACTCAGATAGTGTGCTAACAACGAAATTTGTCGCAAATAAAGAAATAAATTCTCAAAGATTGTAGTTGCGTTCGAAAACGATCAAATAGTTTCGGTTAAAGTTCGAAGTTAAAAAAAACGATGTTAAAAGAACTAAATTCGGCCGGGACTGAATCTTTTATACCCATCACCGTTTACCCCAAAAAAAGACAAAAGAAGGAAAAGAACAAAATTCTTATGCTCTATAATATGGTGTGAGGAGAGCGCAACTGATTTCTTCTATTTTCAAAATAAAAGTTTTTCCTGTAGAGGCGTGTGGGCGTTGTGGGCGTGTCCTTTGAAAAGTTCAGGTGAATTCCAAATTCTTTTGCAAATTTGTAGACAACATAGGAGCATGTTTACCACACATAAACTACAAAGTTGCACCAACAGACAGATGGATAGACGAGTAGGCGAACATGTTTAGATGCATTCCAAATTTGAAACTGGCCAAGAATTTTTGTATATTGTGAGGATTTTGAAGCCTTTTTCTGAGTGTTACAAAGGTATTGAAAAAACAATTAAATTTTGATGAATGTTGGGTCATTTTCAATGCCAGCCTGCGCGCAAGAACTTCCAATGTTTCTACCAAAGTTGAAGTCGATAGCTTCACTTTTGCGGCCAGGAGAATATTTACAACAAGCATTAGACAGCTGGACAGACGGGCATGATTAAATCGATTAAGGATTTGATGCTGATCAAGAATCTATATCCTTTGTGGGATCTCCGATGATTCCTTCTGGGCGCTGGAAAGGTTGCTGTATAAAGAGATATGAGGTTTTAAACATACAGTGCAGATCTACATCATTACACATTTCAAGGTTAACGTCAACTAAAGACCTTCTATAACACTTTCTGTTTTATTGAATGAATTTTAATAAATTTTGCGGCGGTATCGTAATTCACAATCAGATGCGCCCATGAATCCGCGCATTTAAAATTCAGCACAAAATTCATAACGGAAGCCTTTATAGACCGGTTTTAGAAAAACCGGTCACTTCTCTATAATGCATTCAGATCTATCATCCAATAGAGCAACAATTACAAAAATTGAATTTTTATATCCATCACCGAAGGCTGAGGAGTATATTCATTTTGTGAAAACGTTTGCAACGATCGAAAAGACGCTTCACAATATATTTGTTATGCATTAGGTGCTTGCAAAAGTTTTGATCACTTTTTCACTTAAAAAGGCATTTATTGTGGAAAATTTGGCCCAATGTGTATTAATAAAAATAGTTGCCGTAATTTACTACAACATTTTGCAATATCTTTGGCAGCTTGGTGATATCATGTTCAAAGAACTTATATTGGTTAGGCGACAGCGTTGCACACACCCGCTCCACGCCACCCATCTTCGTACAGCAGCACATTTCTTTAAATAAAATTTCTTCAAATTTCTTAATAAAGCACAGAATCAAGTTTGAAAAACTCCCTAAAATGTATACATTTCTGATCCATATCAAATTCGGAATGCATCTAGGCATGTCCGTCTGCTAGTCTGTAGATCTGTCCCTCCTCCTGGCTATGTAGCATCTGTGGCAAACATTTCCCACTTTGAAAAAATGAAGATACCATGTAAGAGGACACGCCTATAAAGCACTTTTGCTCTCTGTATTTTTTGCTCGTTACTCATAGACTACAACAGGTATACGATATCAATTTTCCCCTTTCGACTACAAAAATAGAAAAACCGAACTACGCTCATCGTATATTATAGAGCAAGGATATGCAGTTTTTTACTTTCTCTGTACCATTTTTATCAAATATCATTTTTTTACTTGTTTAGACACTTAAGTAACTTGCGTATCATATTGGATTAACTTGCATCAGTTTGTCACGTAATCGCCTTATCCTTATCCTTAGATGCTGTTGATTCGCATCGCTGAGTTTTGAAAGCAAAGTAAACGCACAGCTCTGTATGACAATTAACAGTTAACTTGATTCTCTTAGACAAAATTTCACCATTTAAACTCGTTCGATCAACTAAATTCATGGGCCCGTCTAGGGTTCCGGGTGTTTCGCAACGGTATTGACCACAAACATTCTTGTGTTTTTACAAATAATTCGCTCCCTTACATAAGGGAGTTATAGAATATCTGATAATACTGGAATTTATCAGAGTTGTATTACGATATTTAAAATGGATTTGTTCTGCTTGCAATTTCGCATAAATTCCAAATAATTCTAGATTATCCTGGATAAGGTAATTCCTTTGCCAACCAATATTTAATTTGCAAATTTTCGTTACTTCTCTTCAAATTTCCCTTGTAGCACACGTTCTGAAATTTATTTATAAAAAGTAATATGAAAACTGGTAAATGCTATACTGGGATCGATAAACTAAGATGAGAACTCATTTAATATCTTATCAATTGTAAGCTTACTAGGCTGATGAGAAACATTTTCAAATGGTTTCAAAAACTTCGGTAAGTATTTGCATAAGATTTAAGATACCGACTTAATAAACGAATTACTTTCGCAGAAAAGTTTAATTTGCATTTGCTTTTTGTGAGGTTATGTCGCTATAATTATTCGACTTTCCTTACACATTGCCCCCGTTGTTTGAATAACACGTTCTCTGCTAAGTATGTGTACAGCTTTCAGCATGCATTTATAGGCCAAGTTCTGTTTTTATACCCTACACTACTTGCGGTCCAAGGATATATTAAGTTTATGGTTATGCATGCAACACTCAAACGAACCAAACTTTTATCATACCGATCAATCGATTCGGAATCACTTTCTGAATCGATTTAAGCGTTGTCTATCCGTGTGTCCGTCCATTGGATCCAGCTTAAAAGACGCAATTTTTTAGATATTTTGATGAAATTTGGTACACTCACATGTTTCGACACAAGAGCAAACCCTATTGAAAATGGTTCGGATCGGACAACTTCTTCGACCAATTAGCATATAACGCCTTATTTTGAAAAGTCTCTTCAGTGATGTAAGGTATTTATTTAATGATGGACGGCGGTTCACTATAATATTTTTACTTGTTTAAAGTAAAATACTTATACACATACATAACATTGGTCAAGACATTTAGTGATTGACGGTTGTTTTATATAAGTCTCAAAAAACAAATTCGTTAGCACCTATCGAAAACAGTAGGCATGGGAATGCTATCGGCTTGTAAACAGATGACAAGGACACCTGTTAATGATCAGCCAGTTAGTCAGTTTTGTGGAAAAATTGATACGGGCTTGTTAAGTCATAACGTTTTCATATCAATAAGAAATAGGAATAAAATGATAGCCTTTCCTATGGCCAGTTAGCTCTATTCTTTAGGAGTAAACTGAAAAATGTAGAATCGAGATTTGATTTTTTTAAACATGCGGAAAATTCAACTTTTAAAGAAGACGAAGTATTACTAAGGAGCCTATGTAGTAAAAAAACCGTTTAATATCGAACTTAAATTCCAAATCAATAAACGTTTAACTTAAGTCCTCCCGTAAGTATGTAAGTTTTTCAAAAATAGGAAAAAACAATTTTCAATTTGACAAGAAATTTCTATATTTTTAACGTCTCTGTGCTTTTACCAAATTTGTGGTGCCTGTGCGCAGAATCACTTTGTCACATCCTTCCTGACTCCCAAAGACTAACATGTAAACAAATAAATGATAGAATTCTTCTTCATTTCAAGAGAGAAAAAACAAATCATTTTTACATGTTTAACATGTTTGCAAACAATATAAAATGAATTAATTAATTATTGAAGTGAAACGTGTTGAAAACGAATTGAAGAGAAAAGTGTTTTTGAAAAAACTATTAATATTTTCAGCAAAGTCGAACGGTAATCTAAAAATAAAAAATGCTAAACGCATTTCGTCGAAAATTTCGTATAGCATTTCAGCGTACCGTTGTGCTGGCCGTAATGGCAGCTATTTTTGTGCTGGGATACTCATATATCAATCTGGAATTTTGCTATAAAATTATGTCGCAGAATAGCTTAACGTATATGGTGAGTGCGAAAACTTGAAATTAAATCGAATACAAGAAATAAAAGGCGACTACTCGTCAGTGTAAGAAATACAAAAACTTGGAATACAGTGGCTCGTTGTGCGAGGAGCTGTGCACCAATGAAGATTCCTTTAGAGACTTCAAATGTCCACAAAATGAAATGCGTACAACGGTCTTTACGGCCGAGAAAAATGGCGACGTCTATGCCATTAAGGTAAGAGGCTGTAATTTAATTTATTTAAAATTTTCTGCTTAAACCGTTTCAATGATACCTTAGCTCTCAAGGCATATTAAAGATGATCTCAGCTGGACAAATAGTCTTGGTAATCAAGTTTATCCAAAAATTGAAAATTTTCATCGCATTGTTAAAATGCATATAACTTTAAGTTATAATGTTACCTTAGACGATAATATGGTATAAGGATTACTAACATTTATTAATTGCGAACACAAACACCTAAATATTATTACTTTTTTATTTGTTTCTCACAGATACGCGCTTTAGTTAATCAAGAAATTGATAAAAATAATCCTCAACAAATGTTCAATTTCTGGCGACTATTTAAGGACAATAATTACATGATGAGCAAATTGTTCGATGAAGAAAATCTATTTCCAACAATATTGGGTTCCTGCGGTCCCTACTATGCCACCGAGAATCTAAACATTTTAAAAACTGATCAAAGCTTATTGCAGTATTTGTGCGTCGTAAAGCATTTAAGCGGAAAATAATTTGAGAATAATGTTTGCCTTCTTCTTCTTCTTCTTCTTTTTTACAGATCATTTGATTGGCATAAACGCTTAAAGTTCGCTTTAAGCATTATGGAGTATATTTTTCGTCTGGATGAGATTAAGCCGGAACCACTGAAAATGTGCAAAATGAAATTAAATTTATTCGGTTTAACCAGTGACAAGCGGTAAAATTGCATATGCAATCAAATATTCGGCTGAAGTCGAATTTCATGTACTTTATATATATGGTGGTATATATATATATATGTATATATATGTATATGTTTCACCATATATATATATGGTGGTATATATATATATATATGTATGGTACGATAATGAATTGCAAAAATTAATTCAAAATGTTTTCGATCGATAGATGGTAGCTTATAAAATACTCTATATTCTGTATAGGTTTGTAGGGAGTTTGTAAATAGGTATTTTCGTACGATTTGACGACAGCTTTTAGGTAACCGAAGATACACAGCTTACTTTTATTTACATACCATGTTTTGGCATTTGTAAGCAGAACCTTGATTTTTCGGACTTAACACGAGGAGAGTAAGAACAGAGTAAGTGTAAGACAAAGTTTTGCACTTTGAACAATCGCGATTCCAACAAAAAGAGAGACACGCAAGCTTGAATTATGTAAAACAATTTCCTTACTCACTCTAATCAGGTATATATATATATATACATATATATGTATATATGCTTTATGGCCTCTGCCGTTGCCGCTGCGAACTGTATTCTATAATGCAACGAACATGCCCTCTTTGTAATGTCTTCTTTCACGCCTTCTTTATTGCCGCATCAAATGCTATAATCGCTCTAATTATATCTGCATGACTTTCCGTTATATAAGAAATTGCTAGCGTCTCTAGTCTCTCTTAGTAGACGAGATAAAATGGCTACACTTTTAATGTCTACATTTTTGTTCGTCTATATCTCTACGTACGTATGCCTACATACATAACATACATATTCGTGATTTGTCGACTTTTTATATCCTACACCTCCACTTGTGGTGTAAGGGTAGACTAAGTTTGTGCGGATGTATGTAATAACCAGAAGGACTTGAGATAAACCCACTTTTTACTTTTTACCGATCAATTCTGAAGCACTTTCAGGATTGAATCAAGCTTGTCGGTCTATTTTGTTTTTTCGCTTTCTACTTGCAAGCCGCAAAATTTCGAGATTTTTTGATGAAATTTGATAAAGTGAAGTGTATGAAGTGTGGTCCAAGAAGGAATACTATTGAAAGTGTTTCCGATCGGACCACTTTTTTGATCTTTTCGCATATAACATCTTGTGTTGAAAAATTGTTATTCGAATAACTGTAAAGAGTTATACAATATTTAATGCCATGGCCGTGGTCCACTATAGAATTGTTACCTGTTTTTTTTTTTACAGCATGTTCACTTACTTATTAGAGCTTTCTATTTTTGGAATTTGCATAAGTTAGGTCTAAATGGAATTTGTTGTGTAGGTTACCTTTCATCGATTTATCGATTTATTAAATCTGTAGTGACCATTCGCTTTAGGCGAACATGTTGCCTAGAGAACAAGTGAGGGGATTCGGATGGGTTGGGACTTTGACCGACAAGATCTTCGGTTGTCTTCTTTAGAATATTGCTTGAGTCAAGGTAAATCGTGACTGACTTCCGTAAGACCATATTGTTTTGAACAGCCTTCAGCTTTAAGTTTTGAGCTCAAAAGCCGTCAATTTTAATTAAGCGCCGACAATTGCAACTCCCAAGCAGAGCTTGAGATAAACCTACCTTTTATTATATCGATCGATCCAGAAAATGGTTGCTAAGTTTGTCTGTCCGAATTGTTTCTGAACGTGAGTTCAGATCGTAAATTTTTGAGATATTTTAATGATTAGTTTGGTGCACTAAGGTATTTTGGCCCCAAGGACGAACGCTAACTGGAAAATAATAATATCTTTGACAAGTAAATTGGATTTGCTTCGATGTGGGGACTTTCAATGCACTATTCTCGACTATGGCACTTTGTGACTACTTGTTCTTTGTTAACAATTAAAATGTCAACAATAGATGATGTTGAATATAAGCGGAGCGACTCAGAATCGAATGATCGAATCTGACCAAAGCACTTGAGACTCTTCAAGGTCTTCCTTAGGTATTTTTCAAAGTTCTAAGCAAAATAACGAAAACATTAAATGCATTGAAATGCACTCGCATCTATCTACCTTTTAAAAGAAGGGAAAGTGAGTTTTATTTTTCCATTAAAAATCGTCATCGGCTTTCTAACTCTTAATTATTTGCATTAAATCAATAAATTATATTTATCTTAATTGCAAAGAAATATTGTCGACCTAGGCATTGTACAAATTTCAATTTATTCTCCTATTTTTCTTTCAATAGCATTAAATATCAATCGGCTGAATACGTGCAAGTTGAAAGTCAACTGGACCGCCATTTGTCCAACGGTCAAAATTGCGAGGAGGATAGCGATTGCAATTGGCATTCGTGTATGGGTTTATGCGATCATAAAAAGTCTCAATGCATTGGTATTCAACAGAATAATAACATGCAGATCTTTTGCGATCATATACTAAGAGGCGGCGGACTTTTTCCGGGCCTTTTAGCTTCCGCCAAGACTCCTAAAACGTTAATGAAACTTGTTAAAAATTGCATAGATCCTTCGAAATCGCCCAACTATCATCTGCCCGAAAGACCTTATGCGGCGAACACAGAATTGGCATTACGTTTATATAATGAAATGAAACGTTTACAAAAAGCGGCCAGTAATAGAGACAGAACTTAAACATGTGCAAATGGAGAGGCCCCATATAAATGGAAAGACCTTATTGTTCTCTCGAGCATTCCTTATAACAAAAAAATCATAGTACTTTAAAAATATGAAATGGAATACCCTCCTATGGAAATGATAAATGATTTACTTGGAAAACTAGAATGTAAACGTAAAGCAGAAATTAATTTTAAACATAGAACATATACCTCCAGTGGAAATATGTATATATCATATGCATTTCGTTATATAAAAAATATTAAATAAATAAAAAACATTTCATTTGAAAAAATGTTAAAGAAAAACATTCCTTTTTAAAACAAAACCAGTACAAACATTATAGCGGGCCACGATCCACCATCAAATACCATACACAATCCTACACATACTCATACAAGCTTAATAAATTATTTTAACACAAGTAGTGTAGGATATGAAACAAAAATAGAAGAAGCACCAACCCTGCCCATTTCTGGTATTATAATAGTAAGCCTAAACCGATTTTATTCAATTGCATTGCCGATGTCTTTCGAGTGGTGACTAGAAATCTCTCAGAGTATGGTTTGCTGCTTTTATCCTTCAGATACGGTATTATAGCTTAAACTAGTCGATAGAACAAGCTGAACCAATGCGCAAAGTGAGGTCGGTTTTTTTTTATTTTAAATTAATATTGATCCAAGGCTTTCCTACCAATTTAGAATGCCCAAATACTACTACTAAGTCACTTCTACCGAGAAACTTTGAAAATTACAATCTTTTTCCATGTAACGACTTTTCAGAATAGGGAGTTATATAGGGAGTGATAAATTCAGATTATGATTCTGAATCGATCGGTACAATAAAAGGTGGGTCTATCTTAAGCCTTCCTGCGTGTTACATACAACCGCACTAACTTACTATACCCTGTACCGACAGTGGTGTAGGGTATAATAAACAATTTAATTTAACGCCATATTTCCAAGATATTTGTTAATCCTATATTCTGGTAATCGTATATATCCATTCTTTCTCGTTCCCAGAAATATTTTCGTTAATTTCATATTCATTTCTCCCTCTTGAGCTAGATTATTATGTTGTCACTGCAGTCCCTAATGCGAATCGCTTTCTCTAAGGAAAAAAGTTGCCATCAAACTTTTACGAACTAGAGACATATTCATAAAACTAGTTTGCGAGAAAGAAGTCTACTGTTCAACTTCTTTTATTTGACACCCATATCGCTGCTATTATTAAGAAAGAAATTATTCGCGGTGCCTATCACATTTATTTTAGGATTAACCCATTTTTAGGTAGCTAATATATATGCATTTGAGGAATGTACAAAATAGCTTTAAACATTCCGTCTTGTGTATGGGCATGGTAGGGTGTTTCGTAAATCAAATGTGGAAATTATCTAAGGAACGAGCAAAAACCTACAAATTTTTTTTATGAAAAACGGAACTGCGTTCAGTTTACGCTCCAGTAAGGAATTCTGCTCTGACCAATTTGGCCCATTTTCAATGCGAACTTGTGTGCAAAACTTCTAACGTCGCTACCAAATTTGAAGTCGATACCTATATTTTTACGACCAAGAAAGTGCCTATAACAAACACCACATAGGGGGGCAGACATAGCTTAATCAATTGAGAAGTGCACGCCGATCAAAAATGTATATACTTTATAGGCTAGGAAAAAAAAAACTAAACCCCCGTCCTTCATTGATGGGCGTAGAAATAAGAACAGTAAATACATGAAAGTGATTCGAGCAAAATTTATTTTCCATTTTCTAATTCACTGAGACGGCTGAGGTCATTTTAAATAAAAAAAATTTTATATTTCATTATTATAAGGCTTCTTGTCAGTTGCCGGCCATTTCCTCTACTTGTAAGCCCTCCAATGACCTTACTTCATTTAGCATGACATAGGCTTGACTGATCGTAAATATCTTATGACCCAGGTACACTGTGCCATGACGCACCATATTTCCTTGCACGTCGCTCATTTTTACTGGAATTTGCTTTGAAAGTCAAGCTTATTCAATGAATGCCGTCTACAGAAGAACTAATCTAACATATCTCAATTAATCGGCGATATATATATTTAATGACTTTATGTACAGTTCATTTCGGTGGCCTGTTTATCTCCGATCTTTCCCTTCTAACGATAAGCAGATCGCATTAACTGACGGGATCTTTCTGACGCAAATCGAAATTGAATTTATGTAAGGTGCTTATGAAAGGTGCTACACTTCAATTCAGTGGCCTGTTTATCTCCGATCTTTCACTTCTAATGATAACAAAATCGCATTAACTAGCGGACTCTTTCCGACGCAAATTGAAATTGAATTTATGTAAGGTGCTTAAATGTATAAAAGAACTCATCTAAAAATTCGCTTTAAAAGTTTTTTCGATCAGTAAAGTAAGACGTCATCACGTCATGCTAGCTGACTTAGTTTTGAAAAGCTGTCATTAAAAATAAAATTCTTGGAAAAACGCTTCACTTTTCAAACAAATTATAAGAATTATATCGGTTAGGACCGAATCCTTAATACCCCCCACGGTTTACCCCAAAGAAAGACAAAAGAAGTAAAAGAACAAAATTCTTATGCTCTATAATATGTGGTGGGCGCATTTCTTCTATTTTCAAAATAAAAGTTTTTCCTGTAGAGGCGTGTGTGCGTTGTATGCGTCTCCTTTGAAAAGTTCTTGGCAATTTCAAGTTCTCTTGAAAATTTGTAGACATTTCAGTTTTTGGCTAACGGGAAAATATTTACCACAAATACTACAAAGGTGCACAAACAGACAGATGGACAAACGAACAAGCGAATATGTTTAGGTGTATTGCAAATATGAAATTGGTCAAGGGTTTGTATACTTTATAGGGTTTTCGAAGCTTGTTTCTGCGCGTTATAAAGATATTGAAAAAACCATTAAAGTTTCATGCACTACAAAATTGGGTAGGCGTGGCCAATTTTTCCAATTTTTGTCGACGAATGCTACAGCGTCACCCGTAGAATCTGTGATCAAATTTTTATACATTTATTTGCTGTATATTGTTTGTGTGAGTAATGAGCAAAAAACGAACTTTTTCACTCCTTTTGAAGAACAGAGGTGTCCCCCGGTTTACGTGGTGCTGTGGGCGTGTCCTTTGACCGATTTGGCCCATTTTCAATACCAGCCTGCGTGCACAACTTCCAATGTTTCTGTCAAATTTGAAGTCTACAGCTTCCCATTTGCGGCAAGGAGAATGTTTACAATAGCCGCACAGACGGACATGCAAAATGAATATTTCCCTCATTTCTCGGTGATGGGCATAAAAATAACACAAAAAAAGCCAAAAATACCCCCGATCAACAATAAATGGTGATGGGTACCTGATATTCGCTTGATCGTGTTCCGATGAAATTACGAAAGTAAGTTTTATTGAATACTACGTTACCCACAGTTAAACCGTTAATTTAATTGAAGTGTTAATTTTCTTCATCTTCTTCACATGGAAAGAGTTTACTACTTTACGTTTTTCTTTTGTTTTTATTTTTTAATTTTTTTGCTTTCAATTTTTTCATTTTTTTTTCTTCTTTTCTTTTACTTTTAATATTATTTTGAATTGCAACAATCTTTTATTATGAACTTATGGATTATTGTGTTAATTTAATGGTTGCTTGTGGTTTTTTTTTTCGTTTCTTTTTTCCAATTACATTATTATCGCTTCTTGTTTTTTCTGCTTATTTTTTTTTTTTATAGTACGTTTTGACAAATAATGTAATAATCAAGTTTCTATATAAATTTTTTTTTAACTTTATATTATAATTAAAAAAAAAAAAATTTTGTATCATCAATTAATAAATAAATTAAGATAAAAAATTAAATAATTAATAATTTATATATAAATGTAAGTATACGGTAAAACTTAAGGATATAAACTGAAAATAGATATAAAAATATAACCAAGAACTTTATTTCTAATGGTTTAAATAAATTTTTATGACTTTTTCCCTTTTTGTTTTTTTTTAGAATAATTTACGCTTATGAAATGTAATTTTTGTTTTTTGCTTTTATTTCGCTCTCAATAATAGAAAAAAAAAAATGACTCTCTGTTGTAAACACTTGTACCTGTGTTTATGTATATATATGTGTATACGCGTGTGTGTGTGTATAAAGGATTTGAAGTAATTCAACTTAAATTAATATTTCTTTTTAAAAATGTAATGTTTAACACTAAGTGTAGAGACAGACATTTGTTGTTTAAGTTGCTGTTGTCATATTTGTTATGTTATGTATCTCTGTTTTATTTTGTTAAGTAGGCATTATTTACTCAATTGTTTAGCTTGTATTGCTGTTCTCTTAATTTTATTTTTAATTTTTTCGTTTTTAAATGTTTATTCTTCACTTTTGTTTTCATTAAAAATTATATACGTAAAAATAGCGGTAGAAAAATCTATGTAGACATTTACAAAAAAAGTGCAAATTTGTTTTTGTTTTTTGTTTTTCATGTGTTTTCTTGTTTTCTTGTTTTCTTTTTTTTTTTTTGTTTGTTTGTTTTTTTTTTCCTCAAATCATATTCATTCTCTTAATTTCTTTATAATTGTTTGATAATTAGTTTAGTCTGTGTAAAATTTGCAAAATAAAAGTCAAAATGTAAAAATGTGAAGCTGTAAGGCTTGTTGTTTTGTGTATCATAAATATTCGTATAAAACTAAAAAACAAAACAAATATATATATATATATACATGTATATATGTATATATATATATATATATATATATATATATATATATATATATATATATATATATATA